>JAGDQP010003242.1:0-47329 GCA_022664845.1 Lepisma saccharinum
TTTTTTTTTTTTTTTTCAGGACAGGCATGGATTTTAAGATATCTCTCAAGTAAATTTTCCATTATTGTTTTTGAAGTAATGGAAATGCAGGAAAGCTGGGCTACTTTAACTGTTAATCATTCGGGAGTTCTTCTTTTTTATTATTATTACATAAGTTAGTGAATTTATCGCATGCTTTCCGGACGTCGAAAGTCTTCTACCAACAAAAATGTGAATGCTCACTTTTGTTTATAGGTATGACTAAACCTTTCTCTCCACAGGTCTAAAGAAACATATTAGGGATACCAAACGTGTATTACGTCATGTACCTTCAGGGTGGAGATTCAGGGTGTAGTGTTCGTCCCTTCCAGAATCCCGTGGAGAAATGGTGTAGTGTATAAGGACAAAAAGGAAGCAAGACGAAGGAAACTAAAGGAACACGAACAACCCTTTTAGTAGTGCTCTGAATCCCTTCTGTTTGAGAGCCCGAGATGAAGTGATTTTACATAGTAATGCAGTTTCTTATACAACCTTGGTTTGAGGGTAACTAGGCGCATTCGGGCTCTACGGAGTAGGGTTTTTAAACAAATAGCAATTAAAACATTTAAATACTATCTTTGTATTTACAGTCTTTTATTCATATTTTAATATTTCTGTTATTAATAATACATTGGAAGCATTGGAACATTCTTCCCATACACGCATATATAATTGATTATCTATGCTGCCAATTTAGAAACTTCTGTCCAAAAGTTCTGAATGAACGATAATACACTCTGCAAAACACTCTGCTGTAAAATAATGGCACAAATTTAAATTCAATATAAATACACTAAAATTATATATCACAAAGAACACAAAAAAACTTGATACAAAACAAGTGACGTAATAATTTATATAGAACAACAACCTACTCACAGGTAGGTGACGTCATAACTTTTATACAACATACAGTCAAGGTAACGGCAGATCTTTTTCCCAAACTGACAACTCTGGTTCCGCGCTGGTAGACATTCCACTTCAGAAGAACGAAGGACAGCATGAACGACGCTGAGAAGTACGCTGATGACTTCACTTTAATATTCTTTGTTCTTTTTTATTTTACTTTTAGTCATTACTAAACCTTGTTGTCCCGTGACAATGGATTTGATATGAATCCGAAAGCTGAGATGTGTTAATTTGTACTAAGTTGTCGATTGTTAAAAAGGTAAATGCCATGTTTATATCATGATCTATCTACGTGAAGTAAATTTGCTTAAGGTTTGAGTTCTTACATTCACTCACTGCCGGTTTAATTCTCATTATTCTGGATTTCCAGGATGACCATTCTATTCATAATATTTATTCTTGATTTAGTCCTCATATTGTGCTTCATTCACAGTTTACAGTATTACAGTATTGGGTCTGCTTTTCATTCAAATTCACTCCACTGATTCTGTATTCAGGAGGATTATCAACTACGAAATTATAATTTTCGATCTATTCACAAACAGGAAATTCCAGAAAACCTTAGTATATACAATGCGACCTTTTGTCATTTCATATCTTTTGTAAAAGTATACATGTTGATTGTTGTGGTACCTTTAAAGGATGCCAGAGGCGCTGCGTTTCCCCATTCCTTCTCCCAAAGGTAAACTAAAAACTTACTATATTCCGAAGACGATAAATATAAAGTTTTCTCCCCGAAACGTTGTGCGATTGAAAGGATGATTTTCAGCTAAGTAATAATTGGTTATCACCTTCAATCCATTAATATACCATTCTGATATACTGAACAGTAAAGCCAATACATGTATTCATCTTAACTTTCAATAACATTTTGATTATGCTGAGGGAAAACTGTATCACTACTTTATTCTGATGAAGGAGTTGAAATAAATTCCAATTGTAACACAAGAAATGAAGTAACATTTGGGAGTGTTAATCAGTTATATATATATTTCTGCTGCCTGGAATGTTTGTTGGTGACAAAGTATTGTGTGAAAAAAAAAAATGTCTTCTGTACTCCAAAGAAAAGTTTGTTTTTGTCAATAATTTCAGCGGCTCTTTCAGGGACTAATTCAACAGAGTCTTGCACATCAAAATCTGCAATCGCGGGGTGTTGTAGTGTCACAGTCCCATGCTCAAGCAGCACAGGTAATTGGAAAAACAGGATTTTTCTTTTGTAATCCTGAAACTTCTTTGTCTTGATGTTGTAAACAGTTTGCTTAGTGTTCAAGTATACCCCCTGCTTTCCTACCATTTCCCAGATTGTTTTGTTTTCAAACAAACAAGCATGAAACAAATTTGTTTTTCTGTTCTAAGTATTTTAGAATAGCCTAAAAAACTAAGGTTCTTAGTTAAATGTATATTGGAAAATGCTCAATGGATTTGTAATCATTGGGTGCATTCAACGGACTAAGGTAGCACTACGCGCTGAGAGAGCATTTTAATCGTATTGGTTGCTACCTATAGGCAAACCAATAAGATTCAAGTGCTCTCTCAGCACTTAGTGCTACCTTAGACGGTTGAATTCACCCAATGTCAAGCAGCTTGAGACCAGAACGTTTTCTTATCAACTTTGCTTTCGCTACTAATGTTTTTAATACGAAACAAATATTGTCTTGTTATTTTAATGCTGTTTAGAACATGACAAAAAAATTACATTATTCAATCGAAAAGAAAGTGAGAGGCGGCGGCCCTGTTCTTAGTGAGGTACCATATCGACGTCACCCTAATGCCAGTGAAGGAACCCAGGGAAAAAACCTTTCATTAGGAATATGGTTTCAAAATTCGATCTTCGAATCTGCCGACTGCGAATAAACACACTTTAACTCAAGAGCCCTGTTCAGTTATTACTGTTCTATGGAATTTAAAAAAAAAAAATATGGGGAATAAAGGAAAAGTAAAATATAGCTGCACAGTCCTTGTGAAACGTAGGAAGTCAAGGGAAAAATAAAATTCAGCTGCCCAGTCCTTGCAAAATATAGGGAATCTAGGAAAAGTAAAATTCAGCTGCACAGACTACACTTTATTTTCAAAGGAAAACTACCAATGTGTCTGAAGCGTAAAGTTTATAATCAAAGTGTCTTACCTGTGATGATGTACGGCTGCGAAACTTGGACATTGAATGCGCAAACAACTCAAAGATTGAGAGTCACACAAAGAGCAATGGATAGATGCATGCTAGGAATAACCAGAAGGGACAGGAAGACAAATGAATGGATTCGCGTACAAACAATGGTAGAGGATGTAAGCAAGACTGCGAAGAAGCTGATTAAGTGGAGATGGGCCGGTCACATAGCTAGACGAACAGATGGAAGGTGGACGACAAATGTACTACAGTGGATTCCTAGAGAAAAGAAACGACCGAGACGACGTCCGAATGCAAAATGGGTAGATGAAATCAAGCGTTTTTCAGGAGCTACATGGATGAGGATAGCGGCAGACCGAGATATGTGGAAAGAAAAGGAGGAGGCCTTCATCCAGCAGTGGATAGAAAACAGCTGAATATGATGATGATATAGAAAGGAAGAAAACATGTTTTGAATTAAACGAATGGTTCAGAAAAGTACAAAAATATACTAATGTGTATAAATGCAGCACTTTTTAAACATTGAAGAAAGTTGAATATCACCTGAAAGTCGGAAAAAAATGGGTAATATAGTGTAAAAGTTCATTATTAATTATCTTCCTAGTATAAGTGTTGTACCATAGTTTTAGAGCATGAAATAAAATTTTAAAGAGCTGAAATGTGTTTGTTGAGATGAATGTACCGAGTTATATTTCGTAATAGATTAACAAATTCGTAGATTAGAAAGCATAAAAGGTAGGAAGATTAAGGAAACTCGCCGTTAACGGAATCATCAAATATTTAGGTCTAGCCCAACGTGACAAGATGATGTGCACCAAATGAGATAAAGAATGACCTAACCTGATTCTCATCGGAGCAAATCCGATGATCAATAGACCAACTACACCTTGGAAATCCTGAATAATAGTTGTTAAACCGCGAGTGAGTGAGTGCTGTACCAATTTATCTCCTTAATTTCTATCTACAATCATCTATGCATCTGGTATTTTTTATTTATTTTCGACTATTAAAGAAATATATACCACATTGAGTCGATACAATTTAACCCAAAGCAAGAAATAGTACTTTAAGTTTCGTTATGCTAAAATTTAACTAATGATGCTTGGTATTTTGTTTGGAGGCCGATTTATAACCGGGGAAACTGGACAAGGGAAACGGATAGTGGTGTGGAATTGCCTTCCATTGAATGCAGAGGGCGTCCTAAAGAAAAGACCTACAGTTTAAATGTAGATTCTGAATAACTTGATTAATATAACCTGACCGAGAGCTAGATTTGAAGATCATTTTTGAACTCAAACTATTAATTGATTCGCGCACACGGAAAAGTTACTTATACTTTTCATTAATATTAACTATTAAATTAGATTTCTAATATATTCAATTTACAAATTCTATGTTCCCATAACATAGGATTCAGTTTATTTGGAACCCATTGCTTTGACATATCAGCACTATATTTTACTCGCTCTGTCGAGCTTCATCAGATGATAAAAGACATTGATAAAATTTGTAGTGCACTCAATTTTAAGTTTAAAACCATTTCAAGAGTTCTATCCGTGCCTTTTTAATCATTCTTATGTATGTTATAATTTGATGTTTACAATTTCCTAATTTTTTTCCATCCATTTTGTTACTGCAGGTCCAACAAGCAGTGGCGCAGGCTGCCCAACAGCTTCAGCAACTTCAAAAGCATCAACAGCATTTACAACAACAGCAACAACAACAACATCATCAACTACATCAACATCATACACAACAAAGTCAACATCATCATCATCATCAACATCAACATCAAACGTCACATCATCCATCCTCGCAACAGACGCAGTCCTCGATGCCCCATATCAAAACTCCGTCATCGCGACTACTCGAACCTCCGCCCGAAGAGACGACCGATTTAGAGGAACTGGAGCAGTTCGCAAAGACTTTCAAACAGCGTCGAATAAAACTCGGTAAGTTGGGCATTTCTTTTCCTATATTTGGTAGAACTTGTTAACATTTAAAAATTAAGCCCCTTTGGTGTAAGGGTGTTATGGGTGTGAACTGCGGATTGACACTGTTGTAGATTGGAGATCTGAGTCCTTCTGACAGTCATCCTGGCTGAGGTTTTTCAGACTTGTCGTTAGTTTTACCAGGTAAGTACCAAAATGGTAATAAGATGCTCGTCACCATTTTTCCTAAATTTATCCCATAAGAATGTTCGCTGAGGGACGTCATTTCTTAGATTTCTGATAGACCATAGTACACATAATGTGTATTATTACATAATAAAAATAAAACTTTGATTTGGTTTTATTTGATTTTTTGTTCCGCGTATAAATTTATAGGACTAATAAGCTTCTGCCAAGATTTCTAGTTTGGGAAGTGTATGATTAAAATTGGGAGGTTAGTAGGGTTTAAGTTGAGTTTTTCAGGGTTTCTATCGATTCTAACAGTAAAAAATGTTAACTTGGGAATGTGTGTTCAAGAATATGTGGCGAGGTGTCTCCCATTGGGCGAGTCTGGCAGAATCTCATTTCAAGTGACTAAAGGGAGAGGGATTGGGGAAGAAAATAGCGACCAGAACCTAATTTGAAGTTACCACTACAGCATTCGCCTGCTATGAATGAGGAGAAAACTGGAAAAAAACTCAGTCAGAATGGCCGGTCACTGGGCGTGAACGCAAGACCTCCTGAATTCGAAGCCAATGCTGTACCAGCTGAACCATGACCGCTCGAAAAATAAAGAAGAAAACGTTACTTAGGACAATTTCATTCTCTAAGCACAAGCTGAAGGACTTGAATTTTTTAAATTTTATTTAGGGCCTTTAGGCATCTAAGGCTCAGGTGGGAATAGTAGAGGGGAAAAGATGTGGGAATGTATTTGCCTGTCCTGGTCCGACTGAGGAAAGCCTCAGTCATTATGGTCGGTCGCTGGGAATGAACCCACGACCTCCCAAATACTAAATCAACGCTCTACCACTGAGCCACTTCCGCTCGGTAAGATGAAGGACCTGTTCTAATGGATAGTATGTACTGTAACAAAGAGGGTAAGTGACAGCTGATGTGACGCCAGATTGTATGTTTCTTGGAAACAGTGCAGCATTCAGTCTAATTCCCATATGCACATTTATCTTACATTGCACGATAGGGGATATGCATATCGGCCTGAGCCTTAGATGCCTAAAGGCCATAAATAAAATTCAAATACGGTATATACATATGTTACAGTCTGCAATTAATCTTTTCATCCATGCTGTAAGTTATTAAAACATGAAGCTAAATTAATCTATAGCCTACTTTGAATAAATAGTAATTATTGCTGTAATATTTATTTAGATAATACTTAGCGTCACGTACACGTGATAATGACTACAGTTGTAGCCGAAACGTTGTAGGATGTGTCATAAAATGTGAATTGAATTATAAATTATCTAACATTGGGCCGTGAAAGTATAATATTTATTTAAAAGATATTACTATGATGTATTTTTCTGCGGTTACAAAAGCCAACAAACCACACAAATGCACATCCAGTTGACAGAAGGACACGGAAAAATAGATATTGTAAAGTTTTTTTCTTTTCTTTTTAAATGACCTTGTAAATCTCATAATTATATAATAAAATATGATTAACTAAATATCTTCTTTGCTTTTTTTTTTATTTTGTAGGTTTCACGCAAGGTGACGTCGGTCTTGCAATGGGGAAGCTCTACGGAAATGACTTCTCCCAAACGACTATCTCGAGGTTTGAAGCTTTGAATCTATCTTTTAAAAATATGTGTAAATTGAAACCGTTGTTACAAAAATGGTTAGAAGATGCGGACAACTCTCTTAATAACCCTAACTCTCTCACTAACCCTCTCACGACTCCGGAAGCTATCGGAAGAAGACGGAAAAAGAGGTAAGAAGAATTACATGTATAGTTTTCTTAATGTGCTTTTAATTATTATCCTGGGAACTTGATGCCTTATGAAACAGACAGTTTATTATTAGTTTATTATTTTTATACAAAGTATGTAAGCATTTAGTTGCACATCTGTAAATATTTACTGGACAAGATCTATTTGTTTATGTATAAACAGAGCTTGAAGGCGAAAGGTTACAAATAATATTGTAAGTCTTTGCTATTTAATCGCCATTCGAAGAAAGATAAATTGAAGAGCACAAAGGAAAAAAAACGTGCTTTGTCCATTTTGGATAAATTGAGATAAGAGTACCATCTGCTCCTGGTACTTTCCTGTAAAATCAAAAACTGGACGTAACACGTTCTTTTACTGTAGTATTCTTCAATTGTAATGGCAAAAATAATGGTGATGGTAACACAAAATGAGCGTGATTGGATATATTTAATTCGAAAAGTTCGAAGAACGTAAATCGTAAGACATAGGTATTTGTGTCCAATTTGAATAAAGAAAACACAGTTCTTTGACAAGGCTGACTACAACCACAAAAAGAAACTACAGATTTAGTTTCGGAGATCTACCACCTCCTTCTTCAGGCTGAACTATACAACTGAATATAGTTAAAGGACGCAAGCAAGCAAGAAGATCGCCGTCTACTTTCAACCAATCAGGTGTCAATACAAATTAAATAGCTCATGAAGCTTGACGGTAGTGAACATTCAAGTATAGTCAGCCTTGTCAAGAAAGCGGTGTTTTCTTTAAATCATAAAACTGTAGATTTTGTTTTAGTTTCGTTAAATTTCAATAACTTTTTGTCTTAAACCGTGTTTTTTTTCCTTTCTGAAGAACTTAATATCTCCATTCATGCTTAATATGGGTTACTATTACTTTTTCCTATCACTTTAATTAAGATAGGGTACAATTCATTTATAGAGTACAATTAATTTGCACAGATTTTATGCCAGTTAAGAAGAAAAGTTGTAAATGTTTATAGTAAACAAAATTCGCGTTGCATATTTTAATATATTTCCTTAATGACCATTGGGATTTGAGAGAATCAAAGCATACTTGCTGAACTGATGCTCTGTTACTGAGCTAACGTAACATGACAAGCGCAGATTCTTATTATGTATTTCTTTTTCTGGAAGGAAAATAAAAACTTATTCAATAATTATTTTCTTCTTTTTTTTTTCTAACATTCAGCATGAGGTATGCTTTTCTCTTTAATAATACTTTTGTAACAGTTACTGTTTATTGTAGCATGAAGCAGAATCTAGACAATTTATTTATTTTTGTTTTTGCATGCATACTTTATTTTGCTTGTGAAATATTCTTGTTGCAAAAAAAAAAAATTGCTTTAAATATGCAGATATTGTTTGTTGAGCAACATCATTCAGAGAAATTATCACCTGTAACTTGTCTTTAACCGAAGATAACACTGAAATATTGGTCCACACTTCAGGAGGTGATTATTCACGTCAAAACGACGGGTGGAAAAAAAATCTTTGCAAAAATTTCGAAATAATTGTGTAATTTCGGAGCTAACCTAACCTAATCTAAAGCGCTCAAAGTTAAAGCGGCATCGTATCTAATGACGTCATATCTCTAAAAGTAACGACACAAGCCGTCTCGGCTTAGCAAATCACATTTGAAATAGTACCCAATACACCTATTGAAACTATGGTTATGATTAGCGAATGCTGTTTAGAGGTGGTTTACATGCTTGTCTTATTAAATAATTTAATTTCTTGACAACATAATTCTTATGTTGCGACACCTGTTTATGCGGCATTCCCTCAATCCGAAACATTGCTTAAATGAATGTGAATCGCTAAGCCAACACCGCTTACATCATTATGTATCAGGATATGACGTCATTTGTGACGATTCTGCCATAACTTTGAGCTCCTGTAGCTCCAAAAATAGACGTCTAATTTTGAATTTGTTCAAAGGAACTTTTCTTTTTCTTGTTTTGACGTAAATAACCATCTCCCGAAGTGTGGTGCATTACTCCAGGGACACCCTGTATAAGGCATTTTATAAAAAAGTTTAAATTTTCGTATAAAGTTGCTACGTTTTTTTTTCTTCGTTATACAGAATTTCTTATTTTGTAGGACAAGTATTGAGAGTAGTGTACGGGTGGCTCTGGAGAAGGCATTTCTTCAAAATCCTAAACCAACCTCGGAAGAAATCGCAATGTTGGCTGAGAGCTTATCTATGGAGAAGGAGGTAGTCAGAGTATGGTTTTGTAATAGGTGAGTGCAATAGAAAGAATTCAATATAATTAAAATTTAAATCAACGCTATTCCTCAAAAAAGTAGGTGGCATTTCCTTAAATGTATAAGAAAATATGAGGATGTGTTGGTAATAAAAAATATAAGTGTTTAGGAGAATATAACTAGGGAAAGAAAAGAAATGAGTTATAAAATTTAATGAGTAAGTAATCCGAACAAACAGAGACAAACCTAATAACAAGTTGGATCATATTGGAAAACCACAAGCCACGTGTAAATGATGACTAAGGAATATTTATATAAAGCAGGAAAAGTAGGTTACGAAAGAAGAGACCGAGTAAGAATAAAACTTAAGGTTAATGTTAAGCAACGATCTTTTGCTTAGTTCTATCATCTTTTGTTGGTGATCGTTGCTTTACATTAACCTTAAGAAGGCGTGAAAATTTCGTCCAATCCACTGGGCTTCGTCAATTGGCTAAAAGAGTCAAATTTACTTAGAGACAATACGAGTGATCTCAGGAGAAAACTAATCTCCTACTTGATATTCGAGTCTTTCCGCGACCTTCCTCATTTTCATGCTTTCTCTGTCAGTGAATTTTACCTTTTAGCCATCTGACGAAGTCCAATGGACTGAACAAAATATTGTGACTTTCTTGTGACGTTTCCTACTTTCTTTTATTCTTTTTATTTTTCGGAAGTTAGTAGCACGTGTTGTAGCAAAATGAACAGAGAAAATAAGAAATGATTCCCTTCTTCACATCCTCTTTAGAAGGACAAACTTAAGAATCTGTCGGTAAATTTTTAAAGATACTTTTACAAGAGATATCATTGCTCGTGGTGTAGTTAAAACAGCAGAAGACATTAAGTGCTACTTGTATAATCTTCTTTCTGTTGTGTTTGTATTATTGAAATACTCTCCGTAGTAAAATTAGAAACACTTGAATAAATGTGACTAATATGTTACCTTACTTTTTCCTATCTCAGGCGACAAAAAGAGAAGCGGATAAACCCACCCAGCGCAGCAATTGGTAGCCCTACTATCTGTTCCGTTGGCACTCCTTCCAGTATGTTTGCTGCAGCAGCTGCGTCAATCGCGTCTATGACACCAACTTCATTATCCTCATCGTTGGCGTCCTCTATGAATACGCCACTGGCTCTTGTCTCTTCAGCGCATGCGTTCGGATCCAATACGTCAGCCACCTCCAATCAACAGCAGCCTGTGAAGACTGAATGAAATTTGTGGCCAATATGTGGGCAATTTACGGACTCTCCTCTTATGTTGCCAGAAGACTTAACTACTACGAGAGCCAGTTGCCCACATTGGCATAGAAGTGAATGTTCCTCTTTGAACTAAACATAGAAAAAAAAAATGTGCAATCAAATGTTTCTTCATCGAATTTGCTGAAAAAAGACAGACATTAAAAAAAAAGAATCATCAAGTCACCAAGATTTTTTTTTTTAGAAAAACTTTTTGTTGTTGAAATAAGTTCTCCGAGCACAAACTCAAACTCACATATGTTATGAATAATATCAACATTATTTCTTTGTGTGACTTTCTTGTGTTTTTGTATACGAATTGGTGATTTTTGTTTTCTTACACGTTTACCTACCTGTGTGACATCTGTTGAGGAAACCTAATCGATTAGGTTGTTTTTTTTTCCATAGAAACTAAAAGAAAAAAAAAACAAATTGGTTCTTAACGAAAGACTTCATGTCGTTCTTTACTTCTTGAAAACTAAACTGGAACTGTTTCAGCAAAATCTGGTATAATATTTTCAAGTTCTAGTTGAGTTTAATATAGCTGTCACATAGACTATAACTCTGTACGGTTTTTTTTAAGTCTGGATGCGATTGAAAAGTGAATTTATAAAAGCCATTGGCAACACCAGCAAATTGGACTTAAGAGGATACGATAAAACCTGTCACTAGTTTTTCGGAAGTACAGAATGGCATTAAAGATTCCATGACCTTCTCCTAATGTTTGAGGTAATATGGTGGAAAAAAAAAATTTAGTAAGACTGAGAGATAACACATGTCTTGAGAAATGTTATTTGTGATTTCCTTCACTAATATGGACTCATGCTCATTGTTTTGTTTAAATATTAACATTCTTACTTATACTATTGTTGCAATTATTGTCGACAAAACGCATCTCAAACTTTTATTTCGTATACTTTCGTACGAAAATGACTTTTTTTTAAATTTGTTTTCAACACCAGTTCTTTTCTTTTTTTTTAAAAAAAAACAAGTATTCGAAAACTTGTTTACCCAAAGATTGGGTAAAAAAAAATCCACCAGGCATTAAACTAAAAACAGGAGAGAAAGTATTAGAAGTGTTAAAAAGAGAAAAAAGAAAATCAAATTTGAATGTACAACCAGGTACCACTAGGTGTCTCTGCATGTGATACTATATTGAGACTCCGACGGTTCAAGGAGTCTATAATAGCAGAGCCATCTGTGGGCACTGGTTATATCGGTGAATTGACGAATGGCTCAAATATAGAGCTTATGTGATATATGTGAGAGAGACATTGAAAGTAAAAAGAAAAAAAAATATATACATGATGTTTTAAGTAAACACGTGTGTGAATTTTTTTTTTGTATGTGTCACGTAGCGTGTGCATAGTACGTGATTTCAGTCTGAACAGCAGAAGAAATAAGCAAAAAGGGGATTTGTAATATATTTTTATTCAACTGAATACTGCTCAAACTGAAACCACGTCACGATTTTTTTTTTGCTACAAATTGGGAGAAACCTAAGATTACAGTGTGCGTAACCTATTTGTGCGTAATTATTGTATTTCAGAGAAGAAGAAAAAAACCTATGAGCAAGACTGTATTTCCTTTAATTTCAAGCTAGCCTGTGTAGTATAGCAAAAGATGAAAATAATATGTATATAATCTGTATTGTGTAAAATTGTGGGTACAGAAAACCAAGTGTTATTCTTACATTCTTCTATGTGTTATTAGAGATTAAAGAAAGGAAGAGGGTGATATCCCTCATTAAAAGTGTGGGTTGTGGCCCTTTTGGAATATTCTTTTTCACGGAAGCATTAAAGAAATGAAAATTGTAAAAAAAAAAAAATAATAATAATAATGGCTATATTGCAGTGCCTAAAATACGTTCCTAGTAATTCCTAAATTTTCGGGTTGATAAATTTGATATTTACATTGATTTGTTGTGTATAGAGGATCGTAAAGAAAAAATAGGATATCTTAATTTATACTTCGTCGCCCACAAAAAAAGTATGTTTTGATTCAGAAATCTTCTAAATTTGCATTGAGAAAGGAGGTTAGTTTAGTAAAACCAAAACTTTTATGCAAGACCCTTGAAGAATTTCACTACGAAAACAATCAATTCCGGAAGGCAAGAAATTAGTTTCTACACTAAGTAGGTCACACTACTTCAGGTTTTCAAGGTGGTAGCAGAAGAGTAACCCCCCCCTACGCGTCCCCCCCCCCAATAAGACAAATTTTTGCTAGCCGAGTATTTATCGACGTTTCGAAATATGCTTATTTGATCTTCAATGACTTGAAGCACATTGAGTCTGCGCTTTCTTTTCTTGAATTTCGTGATGATCAAATTAAATGATTTCGAAATGTTGGCCATGTAATGTGTAATAACGTGAAAGACTCTGTAGGTACCATCGAAAAAAGAAAACTCTCTATGGTAACATCTTTTCTAAGAGTCTGGTTGGTTTCCTGGTGCATCCGTTTCAAAAAAATCTAAATTTCTGAAAGTATGAAGTCTTCAAAAAGTTTTCTAATTGTATTAAGTAATATTTTTATTGTCGTTGTTACTGATTTTTCATGTAACTACCGTCTGTTTTCTTTTTCCGAAATAAGATCTTTGGTTTCACATACTTGTGTAACAATTACAACTGCTGGTGTCAGTGCATTCATTCTGAGACTTCAGGTGCGTAGATTAAGAGAACTTATCTTAAAAAATCTGACTATAAGTATTTTGAATTACTTTTTCTTCTAATCAAATTCCAGACTTACCTTAAACGTATTTAGAAACTTATCGTGTACAAATATTAAATGGGAAACTAACTGCTTGTTATTAAAGTAACGAGCAGCGTGCATGGTTCACTTTATGGATTTACATGCAATATTATGATTTCGGTAAATAACTATAAAAGGAAATCTTAAAGGGTAGGGTGATCAATCTCAGTACGGAAAACATTAGCTGAACTAATTCAATCATCATCTTTCAGTTTATTAAGGATAATCTAAAGCAATGATCTCCAACAAAAGATGGCAGCACTACCTCCGTATAGGTCTAATGTATTTTCATTGTTACACGAAATTTCAATGCTGCTCCTACAAATTCAAGCCTAGAGAGTTCAAACTTTACCAATTCAAAAGCATGATCAATGCCGATTTTAAATTTTCTTTTTTTGTTCATTGTTGAAAGAGCTTCATTGTTATAGGTTTCGATATTCACAACGACAATAAAGAGATTTCAACAATGAAGGAAAACGAAAATCAGAAATCGGCATCGATCATGGTCTTGAAGTGATTATGATCTTTTTTTCCCTGAAAGTTTGAACTCTCTAGGCTTGAATTTATAGGAGCAGCATTAAAATTTCGTGCAACGATAAGATTACATTAGACATATACGGAGATAGTGCTGCCATCTTTTGTTTTAGATCGTTGCTTTAGATTATCCTTAAGTGAAAATCATAGAACGTTTCCGGTTTTACCGTGAAATCATTTTCTAACGTACACAATGATAAGGAAATTACAAGTTGTTTTCGTAATATTGTGAAGAATCACTAACAGTTTTTAACTTAACGCACGTTAATATCATCATCATCATCATTGTGTTTTTCTTTGTCGGGATGGTTAGATTTTTACCTTACTATCAACCTTTCTTTCAGTCACGATATTGCAAAATATTTGGCTGATTGGTTTGTAGTTCTTCTGGTCCTCTCGATAGTAATGTTATTTTATTTCTAATTTGAAAGTATGATTTGGTTTTGTTCTTTTCATATTGTGATTCTTTTCGATTAAATGCTTGGAAAGTTCAGATATATATATTTCATATTATCATAATTGACGCTTTTCTTTGAGTTTATTTATTTCTGAATTTGCATTCGTCTCCCACTCCAATGCACAAGCTATTAGAGATATTATCTCACATACTATGATTCATACTAATCAGTATCAAAACTTAAAAATTAACTAAATTGTATAAACAAGAGATAAAATCATGGATCTTTTTTTTTTAATTTTAATAAATTAGTACAGTGAATCGCTAGGAACGTATTCTAAATACTGTAGAATAGCTGAAGCCCTATTTATTGTTCTGTAAGAAAAAAATTGTAGAATTATGCCAGGAATCCATTAAAAAAAATATATTTCCTGTGGTTTGGTTATTGTTGCCAGTGTTCCTGAAAGGTAATAAGTTATCTCATGTTATTTCAGGGAATGGGTGCAAAGAAAAAAATTATTCCAATTAGGTAAATAAGTATTATTATTTTTTTTGTTAAGTTGTTATTAAACTTATCATGTTATCTTGAATTAATTACGCGAAAAAAAAATGATTATAAGAACTCCCAAAGATGATGATTATTTTTTTTTATTTTTGAAAAGGTGGTCAATTTATAGATCTCATAGAGATAGATATATAATTGGATTATCATTGTATAATCCAATTTTATCTTCATATCAAAGTTTTCATGTTGTGTTCGACTACATTTGAATTTGTTCTGTAGCATCCTTTTTGAAATATGTACAGTGTTATGGCAATATTGTTTTTTCCCCAAAAATTTGTGAAAAACCAACGATTAACTTACCCTCCCTCCTCCCCTTTTGTTCACAAATCAATAATTTATTGTTCAGGCGTTTTATATATATGTTGGGAAATTATATATTGAGTGGTAACGGACGGACAGACACAGACACCGCACCACCACCACCACACACACATGAGAGAGAGTGTGTGTGTCTACACGAAGGGGGTATCAATTTCCAACATCAGCTAATCAGATCGATTTTTTCTCCAAAATTCAAGTTACCCCATTGAATTCACCATAATTGACTATTTTTATTGTCCCCATATTTATGTCGTCACTATCAATAATAGGAACGTCTGGCGGAAGCTGTTTAAAGCACAAAACCAAGTGTTGTGCAAAATAATTTGATATCTTTTTTACTGAATGAGTCTTATATTGAAATAAATTTTTATTCTTTGATTGACATTTTCTTTAGGGGAAAGTAAATGAAAGGATTTTTTTTTTTAGAAAACTTTCAGTGTTTTTGCTGTTTTTCTTAAAACAATGAAATCAACTAAAAATTCGGAGAAGAAAGTTGAAAAACTGTCAACATAACAGTCAACAGTCAAGATAACAAATCAACTAATTTTCTGTTTCGTTGATTTCTAATATTAGCTCTTTCTCTGTAACATAGGGAAGATACATTGATGTTATTTTAAGGCCTAAAACAGTTGCTTGAGAGCGTTCACCATTTATTTATAATTTTTAGGCCTGTACGTCTGTATGTCTCTAAATTATTTCGTTGCACGAAATTTCCTTGCTGCTCCTACAAATTCAAGCCTAGAGAGTTCAAACTTTCAGGGAAGAAAATTCATAACCAGTTCAAGAGTTCAATCCGTGCTGATTTATTATTTACTATTTTCTTCATTGCTGAAAGAGTTTCATTGTTGTAGTGAATATCTAAACGTATAACAATCAAGCTCTTTTAACAATGAACAAAAGAAAATCGGCACGGATAGAACTCTTGAAGTTATTATGAACTTTCTTCCCAAAAAATTTGAACTCTCTAGGCTTGAATTTGTAGGAGCAGCAATGAAATTTCGTTCAATTAAATAAATACGTTTGAGACATACGAAATTAGTGCTGCCACCTAGCTTTAGAAATAGTTACTTTACACTAACCTTTAAACAATAAAACCAAAGACTAGTAATAAAACTGGTAAAACGTATTAATCACTCTTAGATATATTTTCATCCACATCATACACCACGTCAGACAATTATACTTTTTAAAATGGCAGTGCCTTCTAAATTCTTATTGATTGGGTGAACAAAAGGGGTTTACAATTTCAGCATCCAACAAAACTATTCTGTTAATTATTGTAAAATAATATGTTTTGAAACATTAATTACTTGATAGAACACTCAAAAGAAAATCCTGATTTTTTTTCTGGCTTACGTTCTTTCTCGAAATTCTTTTTTGGTACTGTACAATGGTTTTACTTTATATACAAAAATTGTGTTGATGTTTGTGCTTTCAAAATTGCTGTTATAATCCTTTATTTATTTATTTTTTTCTAAAATTAGTAAGTTTGATATTATCTGTTACGTCAATGTTTATTGCGTTATGTACTTGGGGGCACAGACAAAAAGAGAGAGAAAAAGAAAACACCACCTTACTTGACAACATAGAGAAAGTCTTCCATGATATGAAAGTTCCTAAATAATTATTCACACAGGTCATGTAGTTATAGTGTAAGTTCACTGGTTTCTAACAAGCAAAACACCGTTTTCATGCATCCATCCATACTAAACTATCTGTCCTTTTTGTTTTTTTCTAAAAGTTTGGAGTAATTTGTAAGAGGCTTATTGTTTGTATGTTACTCTACGTATAGTCCCGTAAATTGTGATGAAATCATACTTGTAAGTTGTTGAAATTGTATCAAGCATTTTTTTTTTTTTTTAGCGAAATAGGTATGGTTTCATTTACGAGTACATGGGATGAAACGGTACAGCAACTGCGAAACGATAAGCCTCTTAACTGCATTACTACTCCACTCTAAACCAAAAAGGGATAGATGATTCAATACAACAGAATGTGTTGTTTGTATAGGTAGTGTTAGAATAAAATGCAAACTGTCTTTTTATGATTAATTAATTGCTGTAAGCTTTAAAATAATGTTGGGATTAATTATATCAATATCTAAATGAAAGCTCTTTTGTTAATAGTACAAAAGGAGATTTATTTTACTGGATGTAAAACTTAATTTCCTTTTTCGTTCAACTGCATAAACTATGTTTACAAAACTGAAACGCCTTAATAAAAAAAATCCTTTTATACGTTATATGTGGCGGTTTTGGCGAAGTTTCAGATCGAAAACAGTTAATGGTAATTTGAAACTAATTTTTGTCGCACTCTCGTGGTATTCTATAAGTACATTTCCTATGCTTTTTTTAAAAGAAAAATGGAAAATATGTGGAACTTCCTTACATTATACACACAGAAATTCACTGTTACGTTAAGTTAATTTCTAAATTTTTGTTCTAAAAATAATTCTATTATGAAAAATTGTATAATTGTTCTAGTAGACATAAAAGCATCTCTTCTGGACTGTATTTTTGTTTGTCTACCATGACAAAAATGATTTTTTTTAAGTAATATCCATTGAATGCACTAACAAAAATTAAAGTTACATTTTTTTTTGTCAAAAAATCAATTAATCTCCAAAGCACATACTAATATAAAAATTGAAATAAGTCCTTTGTTTCCCATTATGGTAGCACGAAAACAGTTGTTTTTCTGGAAAAAAATTTTGACTGATTTCCATTGCATTTAGTCGCATGGAAAAATTTGTAAGCACTAGTGCGAATGTTATCAGAATCTTTGATGGAAAGGACTATAATGTGGTCCTATATGCTTTAAATTAACATGGAGGGCAATTTGAATAAACAAGAAAAAACTAAATTATGGTTTTCGTGCGGTTTATTAAGTAGAGTTCTTCTGTTTATATTCGTAAGAGAATACATATTAATATGTTTTAAGATTAATCAATCTAATAGCGAAATGTGAGAAAGTTCAACAGATAATAAGGCTAGAAAATAATATTGTAGAATAGTTTCTAAAGAATATTCATCAAATTGAACACTAACACCACCTATAGTGTCTAATAAAGAATACAAAAATAGGTGTTTCTTCCTTTTCCGCAATCATTAAGTAAGTGACATTTTTTGATTCCATTTTTAATAATATTGCCTTGTCTTTGCGAAGAAATGCATACACTAGGGAGATAAGATTAATTCCTAAATGATCTATTCTATATCTCTATCGATCATGATTATTCGAAGAATAATAACAAAAAAATCAACTTATTTTTCATTGAATACATTACTGTGAAAGTACAAAGAATTGCACTGAAAAAATATTTGATTGGTTCGACGAACTTAATTAGCTCACTGCTTAATGAATAAGTATTAATTTAACAGTTTGTATTTTATTCTACAACTATTTTATACCGTTTAAGTATCAAAACAAAAATCACGCACCAAAAAAAATAAATATAAATGTACTTTTTTTTTAATTAATTAATTCTATATATAATAAATGTGGTCAAAAGTTCCTGGGCATCTGAATAGGGGAGAGAAGGATGTTTTTCTATCACGTTCCCGTAGATTAGATTTTGTATTATTTTAGCTGTATGTATAAAGTAATAATAATAATAATAATGAAAATATGGAGAAAAAAAATGTATTATGAGATGAAAAAAAACAAAACAAATTATATAATTAAATGGTTGTTCCTTGTCGGCTGAATTGTGGTTGAAATATGCGACCATGTATTATCATTAATTGAAAAGAAAAGATGAATAATTTTTTTTTTGTGAAAATGAATAATGATTTGCTTTGTGACATTCGCTTGTTTAAAGCAGGGTTCCTTATACAACAACATTATAGTGAGTGTCACAAAGTCAATCTAGTTGTTATTGAGTATAAATAAATAAATATATATTATATTATATTATATAGATAGTCATAATCCTCACGTTTTTTTTTATTTTTTCGGTGTATTAGAGTGTAAAATCGGGAGAGAGGACCAAGTATTGATAAAGTTCCTATTGCCGATGGCAAATTATAACATGCAAATGAAAAAAAAAATGGTCCTAATTAGCATTGGGTCCAAAAACTGGTTGTATATTTTAAATAGCTTTAAGTTCACAGCTTTGCATTACCATTAAATCATTGTGCGTTATTGGAAGAAAGAAAAACATAAAAGGCCAGGTCTTCCTAATTTAATTTTCTTTCTTTTTAAAAAGCTAAAAAAAATTTCATTTAGTCGGTAACCAGAGTATGCAAAAGGTAATTTTAAATGTAAGAGCACTAAAGATTTTTTAAAACTTAATTTTGTTTCATACTGGTTTAAACATTGTTTCCTGTGTTCATCCTACAGGTAAAAATTGTTCGTTTTCAATTAAAGATCTATTTTTTTTTTCTCTCCAGACTTTTGTAAAATTAACATCTGATTCTCTGAAATATGTGCTAATGTTCATATTGCTGGAATTATTTTTTTTTTTTTTTTTTGTGAAGTTGATCTGTGAAAATTTTTTAATTAAATAATTTGATATTGGAGTATATTAAAAAGCAAATATTATACTATTTCCTTTGACATCATAATATTCTTCGGAAACTCGGTTGTCAAAGGTGACAATTTTTTTAAAAAAACTATTGAATCATGTTTACGCACTTTATTATACAATAATTTTCCAATAGTAATATTCTATTCAATAGAATTATCTCTGTACAAGAGATAATAGTTATAGTTTATTTAAGTGTAGTAGTAATTCTATTCACTTTTGTTACATACTCTGAGTAAAAAAAAAAACTTTATAAAATATAATGAAATACTATTGTTTATTGGAGAGTTGCTCTTTTAACCTTTGGAAGTTACTTTTTTCTACACTGGTGACTTATTTTCATGTTGACATTCCCACCAAAATAATTAGATCTTTTATTTTGTAAAGAAAATGTAAATGGTACATTTCATATACAGAACATTCCTTATACACATACATATACAGACAACACATATTACTTACAAAAGCATATACATACACATAAACATAATATGTTCAATCATTCTTGCAACATGTTCATTCGTTAATCTTTAACTACATTGTTACATTATTTCATGTCTGCTTGGGACAAATACTTTGAAAAAAAAAGCGGTTACAAATAATCTCTAACCATAAATTGAAGTAAAATTAATCATTATTAAGCTTCTTTTGTACCAATTTTTTAAATATTTTTCTCCACATTACTTTGTTTTTCTTTTCCTGAAGAAACATACTTATTTTAAACACACTCAGTCAGGAAGCAAATAAATGCAGTAGTTGCTATCAAAAACAAAAAACGATAAAAAAAAGATAAAATTCCCTTTTTGATCTACATTCAAATTTACCTACCTCATATTTTTAAGTTTTTCACATAATTTTTTTTTATTGTAGCTTTCCAACAAGAAATAAATGGGATAATATTTAACAAAAAATAATTATGAAAAGGTTGTGTATAGTTAATGATGATTCGGTAGAGTCATTCTTTTTTAAAATAAAGAAAATATAAGGTTTCCCTAATGAGAAGGCAGATTACGATTTTTAAAAAAAACAAAAATCATGTGCAGTTATTACACATACACACAGTAATTACATTTCATCCTGAAATTTAGGTACTGGAAATCAAAAATAAAAAGAAAGGAATGCGAATATTTCCTGATTATTTGAGTTATAGATCTAAGCCGTTTTGTTTGTAAAAAAAAAAAGCGTAAACTTTTATATTGATTGGAATTCCGCACAAATAGTACATGGAAATAAATCAAGTTAATAAATTAATATAGTTTCATTCCTGATGGTCTCTAGATAGCATAAAGTTTAGCAAAGATATTAAGTTTCTTTCTCTGTTCTTGTTGAAGATAGAAATCGTAAATTGGTCTTTTATCAGTTTACAATACACTGCAATGATAGATCTGCATATAACATCATAACAGTACATTATTCTGGATATTTTTTTTGTCAGCTAAATTTTGTTACAAGAAATTGAATTAAATTTTATTGATCAAAACAAAGCAAGTCCAAAAAGGATGTCAGCGTAAATCATTTTAAGTTACCTTTTCCTTGTTTGACTTTTCTTTGTTTCGTTTCGCGATGCCTCTGTCGGCGTAACTTTACTCTCTCTCTCACATGCATAGGAGAATCATTTTTTTTTGTTCTTGGTGTTATCCTGTATACGTAAAGTTCTCCTGTCTGTCTTTTCGTTATCATTTATTGTTCTTAATTACCGTAGACGCAACTACTTCTATTATTCAAGTACAGAGAGAATTGGTATAATCTAATATAAATCGTCTAGGATTAACAAGATTTAATTTTCGAGTAATATTTTTTTTAAATTTTTTCATTAATCAATTCGTCGTATTCATATTGGAATTATTATTTTTCCTCCACAAATACTATGTAAGGTTAGAAACATAAAAATTTAACGTATAAAGTCATGACATGAGTTCAACGAATCTTCGTAGAGCTATCTGTTTTACTTTAATGACTGTAATAGTTCTTTTTATACATAAAAAACATGTTCTTAGTTTTTCTTTTCAAATAATTATTGTCCATATGCTTATGTTGTAATACACCTATAAGACAAAAGGAAATCATGAAACGATAAGAAAATATCTGCCATCCAATATCACACTCAAAACTATGACCTCAGATAACATACACATACATAAACAAATTTATATAAATAATACACATACATAGATCACGTGTTTCACACAAAAACGCAGAGATTAAACTTATTTGCGCATGTTTCACACAAAAATCCAGAAAAAAATTAGAATTATTTGTACATGTTTCACACAAAAATCCAGAGAAAAATGGCTCATTTGCACATGTTTCACACAAAACTCCAGAGATAATTATAATTATTTGTACATGTTTCACACAAAAATCCAGAAAAAATTGCTCATTTGCACATGTTTCACACAAAAATCCAGACTAAATTCAACTTATTTGTACATATTTCACACAAAAATCCAGAGAAAATTTAAACTTATTTGTGTACATATATGAAGTATTATTATATGTATAACGGAAGAATTATGATAAAACTTTGAAACTGATGAAAACAACTTAAAAAGGGAGACTGTTATTTTTTTTTTCATTAAATGTTTGTCTGCATGTTTCATGTTTGTTTTTCCGTTCTTTATTAACAAAAGAACAGATATATTTGGATTGCTTGCATATTTGTAAGCTTGCTTAGCTGTGTAATAAAAATAAAAACGTTATAACGGATAAAAAAACGAGTAGTAGTACCATAGTAGGCATAAGTTTTTGTGCTTCAGTGTATAAAAAGAAAATCCTGAAAAAGTATAAACACTTACAATATTTGCAAAGATGGTGGGATATATTATTCCAAGAAATGATAACAAATAAATTTGTTTTGGTCTTTTTAAAGAAAAGTAAAGTAAGAATCTATTAATCAAATGTTTGGACTCAGGAGATATAACAATTATTTACCTAATTTATTTGTTTAATAGATTCAACTAAGATTGTTTGTCAGTGTCGGTCCTTAGTGTATATGGCCTGTGAGATGAATGGTTTCTGGTTTGTATAAAAATAGAAAAATCAAAAGATATGCATTCCTTTTTGTTTCTCTCTTTTTTTAAAAAAATATTTATCTTGAGAAATTGTGAAATATTGTCAACATATTCACTCTAGGCTGTGGAGGTGAAGAAAAAATTATCTTATTGTCTGTTTGTCTATCTATCTAGATTTTTTTTAAAAAAAGAAAAAGTGTTATTACAGAGATGCTGAATGGAAACGTTAGAAAACATTGTAACAATATCATGAATCACAAAATGCAGTTCACTTTTAAGATTTTTTTTCTTGGTTTTGGTATATAGATTACTTCCTATGTCTTGATCAGGGCCGCAAATATTTGGGATTCTATGTTTGCTTTAAGCTTACATTAATATTTTTTATAATTTGAAGGATCCGCGGAAAGAGATGCTAATTGAGTTTTCTTAATTTTGTTTAGGAGAGCGTATTTAAACTTTCAAACACCTGTAATTTTTCCCACCCTTATTTTTAGTTCTATGAAGGGTCAATGGAGAGAACATGTTAAACCACTATTTCTTAAGTTTTCATTTTTGAATTTAATTGTTAAAATCTTTAGACAACCCTGGCTCAGGCCTCTTTGAACTTTCAAACACCGATGCTCTTTCTCTATACCCTTAATTTGTATTCTATGAAAAAATCAATGGAGAGAACATGCTAAGCCACTGTTCTTAAATTTTCAGGAGAGCATCTTTAAAACTTTCAAATATGTATGCTCTTCCCTGTACTTTTATTTTTAATTCCCCTATATCCAGAGATTCTGGACGTTCATTTTTCTTCATTACTAGAAAGATTATACACCCTGTAATGTAGGCAACTAAAAACAAAAGTATTTTTAGAACAAAGTCTACAGCTATTACAACATGTTGGTTGTAAAAATTTTAGTAACACAAAGTTTTATTCCAAACTTATTTGCCATAGGAACTCCCTTGAAGTAAGTACAGATGAAAGTACAAAATTTTCAATTATGAAATACAACCTCTCTAGAAAAGTCCTAGCTGTTTTTATTCAGAGAGCAAAATCTACCGAGACTCCCAGATCTACAGCCCTGATCCAGATTATAAATTTCGGTGGTAGTACGTGCTATTCTTTATGACTTGGATAGTAACACCATATAACAGTATTAATGTGTGTTATACGTTTACGTTATGTTCACAAAAGTGGTGGCAAAACAAAACACTGATAAGTGAAGACCGTGTCAGGTAAAGTACGACGAAGTATGTTGAATGGATGTCACAAATAGTTTTTTTTTTAAATTAAGTAAATAATAATAATAAAACAAGAAATATCATGTAAAGCTCTAGTTGCCGCGTGATTGCATTTATTATACGTTATCTAGTCTGTTCCTGCTCAGAGATTGAAACTATTCAGGGCTCATCTGACACTATGATTGTTTTTTTGGGGCAAATCTTTCCAATTCTTCATTTTAAACTTTTTTTTTTTAAATAAAATATTTATATTGAGAACAGGTTTAGCCCCTGTGTTTTGATTCCTCCCGTATCTAGTCTCACTTAGGATTATATGTGTGAGTGAACGATTTATGAAAACGTGTGTACTGTACATATGTGTAACTTTGGTCATACTTTATCTGACACCCATTTTTTTTATCTTTCTTTACATTGTACATAAATTTTGTGCATGAAAACACCAAAAGAAGTTACCTACCGTGTCAGTATTTCATTGCATTTTTTTTTCTTTGTTGCAACAAAAGAAACTAAGATGGAGGTCTACCGCAATGAAATAAATTTTGAATTAAAAAAAATAGTGTAATGAATGAGGTTCAAAATTATGAATATAAATTTTAGTTTAGTTAGAGTTTCGGTAATTTTGAAACTGATAGGGCGACTATTTTGTAATTTTTGTGTGTAAATAATGAACCATTTAAAAAAAAAGAAAATCTATGTTAAGCTATTATTGCCTAGAGCAGAGGTTCTAGGTTTGCAATACTGTAAATAACGAAATTGAATTATGTTGAGATGATAAATTTTCATCTTGGAAAAAAAGAGAAAAAAAAATGAAGAGCACGAATGTTAACAAACTTATCAATTATTCAAAGGTGTTCCTCAAGGAGATATATTAGGACCGTTTTCTATATTACGAAGCGTAATATTATAGCAGAATATTGAATTAAAAAAAATGGAAAATGTATTAAACATGTCTAACGTTCAAAATCGTTATCTCATAATAGTGAATAATAATAATACTATTTTTTAAGTGGCCACAATGGTCAAAATAGTCGTACTAACAGTTTCAGTTTACTGAACTGTTGTTCTAAATAAATTGTGGTAAGATATATATATATAACACTCAGTTCCTATATTATCATTATAATTTGAAACCAAATAAGGTTTTTTTTGTTTAATATTTTGTTCAAAATAATCATTCCTGACTAGTTATTCGTTTCTTTTTTTTAAAAAAAGAAACCTGATGAACATCATCTGTTAGTAATTGTTCATTTCATTCCAGTTAATTGTTGTATGAAGTTGACTATGGTTTTCCCATTGTTAGTCATTGCATTTGAAGGTTTGTTTAATAGCAATGGTAAAAAAAAAAGATAAACCGCATTGTTTAGACATTTTTTATGTATATTATGATGTAGACGATGAAAAGGGGAAAGGGAAAGATACCGCTGTTCATTGAAGTCGTTATTAGAAATGCATGACGGGAAAGACGTGGAAACAAGATGGCAGATTTATTGTTACCTCGGCTTTGTTTACCAGAACGAATTTTTCTAACTTCATAGAATTAGTTTTGAAGTGTTAGAATGGATTGCCGCCACCTTATGTTTCCAAGTCTTCATGGACAGATTAATCTTTTTGTTTTTCCCCCTTTCGTATCATCTACGAAAAAAAAACTTAGTTACTGGATGTCTTATCTATCAGGGAACTTACCTTGTTTATGGGGGTGTTGTTATTAGTAAGTTTGTTTCATTTTTAAGATTTTTTTCTTCATTCGTATTTATTGACAATGTACGAAATAATATCAGTGTTGCAAACTAAAGAACAGGTAAAATGTTCAAAGAATATCAGTGTTGCAAACTAAGAGCATGAGAAATATGAATGTTGATATGTTAAATATTCTGTTGAACTCCATGACATCTCAACATTTTTTTTGCACTTGAAAAAAAAATGTTTCTTTGAAGAAATAGAAAAAACTACTGCATTTTGTGCTTATGAAAGAAAAATATAAAATAATAGTATTATTATTATAAATAATGATAATAATATCGCAACAGAAATCGATCATATCAAAATGTCCATGATAGTGAACCATATTGTAGAATTTACAATTCTGTACCAAAAAAAACAAGTGTATGGACTTTAGAAAGAAGCTTTTTTAAAAGAAAAAAGACGAATTATATATCTATATAAATATATATATTATGTGTGTGTATATCTGACAAGATTTTGAAAAAACAAACTATAAATACATGGACACCATCGTGATGATCTGTGTTCCAAGGGCGGAAACTGTGATTACTGTAAAATTTTGCAATCTGATACCAATTATGAGAGAAATAGAAGATAAGCTTATGTATATGTTGTTGTTACCTTGGGCGAACAGGTCATCTTTCTCACTTTCTTTCCCTCCCTTCCCCCATTTTGAAATTATATACTCGCAGCCTGGTTACAGAGTAGGTGGCGCTCCGAAGCCATTTTGTTTGATGTGTGAAATGTAAAAAAAAACGTATCTTCTTAGTTATGTGATTGTCAAGTTCAACACTGTTGTACAAAGTGAAGATAGGTCTATTAAAATGTTGGGTTTGATAATCATAAAAAACTAAGTAAAAGCCATGTTGTAATTATAATGGTATTCATCGTAAAAAAAAAGGTTTGAGTAAAAAAAAAAGTCTTAGGCAATAAAACACTATATCGTATATTATTTTCATTAATGAGTTGTTTTTGTTTTTATACTCAATAAAAATCCTTTTTTGTCATCCAGAAAGTTAAGAATTTTACCCCGAAACTTTATATCCTTTTTATATTATCAATACGATATTTCTTTTAAATGAAGTGAAAACACATACTACAGTGAGATTCGAACAGTGAAATGATTTACCTTCTTTAAAAAAGGAATAAGGAAAATGAACCAATGAAAAAAAGAAATCCAAGTCCATACTGCTTTGATGACTGGTAGCTGGTAGTTGGCATGCCGATGTTTCTCTGGACGTCTTTGGGCACTCTTTGGCGGCATGACCTTGCCCATATTTTTGACACAGCGGTCATGGGAGAGCATGTGTGATGATTATGGCGCAGGCACTGGCATTTGCAGGACTGTACCATGCCCGAACCACGCTGAGGTTCGCCGACTTTCTTCAAGCAGAAACAAATTTTGGAAATACATTGTGTTCTAGTGGCCGTTGGTTTACAACTGTAGGGTTGGTGAGATTAGCATGTCCCATTTGAAGCAGCATTTTCTGAAAGTCTTTAAAGTAAGGTGACCATTCCTCACCGATTTTCGGGGACAGTCCCCGAAAGAAGATTTTCGTCCCTGTCCGTTTTTTGTCCCCGATTTCCCCTCCCCCCTCCCCAAAATGTAAAATAATAATATTGCCTCAGAATAAAAATTAAAAGTAATATTGCCCCTGTGGAGAGAATATTTTCTTGTAAGAACTACATATGGGCTGGAAAAGTTCCAAATACTTTTAAGTCCGTTTAGGCAGTGTTGTGAAAACGAAACTTAATGTCACATGTGTAACTCTTAGATATGAGCTTTAAGGGAGCCCTGAGTTACTAAAGAACATCTATTCCAGCGTAAATATCACCAGATGAACCCGGGATCATTTAAACAATGCATATTAAAAGAAAGAGAACACTTTCTACTCATTATATGTTTCTAAATGCACCAATACAATATTTCTGCCAGTTGGAGCCAAAGATGTTAATTTTGTCTAATCTCACTCCCCCTCACGTTTAAATTTCGTTCTCACCCTCACACGCCGTTACGTTCCAACTATGCCCTAACCCTCAGACACTCTTACTTCCAAATATACCCTAACCTTCACACACCCTTACGTTCCAACTATAACCTAACGCTCACTCATCCTCACCCACAAACCGTTGGTATGGTTGAAGCACACAGGTTATATATACCTTTGGAGTATATATAAAGTAACATTTTCACTAGCATGTTGTACATAAATTATGTATAGTGTGCTGTTATGTGTTCCGTCCTCATCCCAAGTTTACTTTCCACTGTTATAAATTTTAATTCGTCCCCGAAAAGAGGGTAGAAAAAATGGTCACTTTACTTTAATTAAACCAGATATTGTGCAAGAACGTCACATGAAACTGGTACAACACTGGCATGATACTTTGTTCTCGAAACTGTCAGTAACTGTATCATTATGGCACATGGTAACGTAAGCATAGATCATTGGGGACCCTGAACTAGGAATTTTTCTTTTATGATTGGATATTGTTATCCAAGAATTAATTGGAATTTTCCCGTGACATTTAGATATCTATTGTAAATTAATTCTGAATGTCTAAAATATGTTATGCATAAGTGATCCAACTTCTATCTCGAACTTTTGGCTCCCTTGAAGACACAAGAACCAACACATTCCTATGCAGCGTGATTGATTAATGCGTGCAAAAAAAATCAGGGTGAATTACTGACACCAAGACAAGAAATAAAACTTTCTTTGAAGACATTTCGAAACATGCATAACTTGGGAACTACAGCAGTGGCGATGTTTCTCAGTGTTGCCTTGTTGCGCAACACCTATTTTCTTAAATTATTCAATTTTTATTTCAATCACTCACAACTGTAGAAAATGTAATCATATTCTACCCCTTGGTGTTAAAAAATCCGTAATTTCCTTTTAGGAAGAGGAAAACTACTTCACAAGTTACACAGTTTAATCTTGGTGTTGTAATTTGCCCGTAACGCTTTTAAGCCCAACTCGTTCAGCATTACCTCTTAGCTTAAATATAGCAGTACGAACCAATCCTAGGCTTGAATTTGTCAGTATGTTTAAGAAAATGAGCTATTGAGCTCAGAGGCATCTAGCGGCAAGATAAGAAACTTCTTCAAAGCCAGAAAAAAATGCGTAGCTAGTTATTAATACAGACTACATTGTGATATAATGACGTAATAATGGCTTAGCAAATCACAGTCAAAGTAGTTCCCTGATAGACCATGTTTTTGATAGAGGGAGTGCCGCATAGACAGGTTTCGCAACCTAACAATTTTATTGTCAATGGTTTGATAGGCAAGCATAGAAATCACCTCTAGCTACATAGACCAACCATAAATACTAGTGACTCTAAAATATATGTATTGGGTACTACTTCGATAGTGATTTGTTAAACCAACACGGTTTACAAAGCTGAATTGTGGAATAAGCCTCTGGACGTCAACAAATTTAGAGATGTTGGCCTTCACTCATTTCGACGTAGCTGGAATACTAAATCTCTGATTAAGTAGAGCGATACTATCTGTAAGGTAGGAACAGTATATATGACAGATGCATTGGTGCTTATTCCTTTCTTCATAGTATTGTGGAAACATGACAAATGTATTGGTACTTACCCCTTTCTTCATGGTATTGTGGAAATATATGACAAATCCATTGATGCTTATTCCTTTCTTCGTAGTATTGTGGAAACATAACAAATGCATCGCTGCTTGTCCCTTTCTTTATAGTATTGTTGAAATATATGACAAATGCATTGGTGCGTACCCCTTTCTTCATAGTATTGTGGAAATATATGACAAATGCATTGGTGCTTATCCCTTTCTTCATAGTGTTGTGGAAATAGATGATGACAAATACATTGGTGCTTATCCCTTTCTTCATAGTATTGTGGAAATATATGATGGCAATTGCATTGGTGCTTATTCCTTTCTTCATCGTATTGTGGAAATATATGTTGGCAATTGCATTGGTGCTTATCCCTTTCTACTGAAACGGCCCCAAACCCACGATCACCAAGATCACACACTCAATTCCTGGCTAGCTGAAGTCAAAACTGCAACGCCGAAGCAATCCAGAAATATAAATCGCCAGGAGCCTAGAGTACCCACGCAACGCATCTAACTAAACTCTAGCTCCAAACCTTTTCTACACCCCAGACGAGCGACGCAGAAAGTCTTCCAGATTTAAGAATATCTGGGAAAGAGGATTCCAGATCCTTGTGATCGCTGCGAAAAAGACAGTAATTTAGAAGGAGGGAGGAAATACCGATAAGGCATTTCCAATCTTTTAATTAGATCGTCGGTTCATACTCTGAAGTACCAGCTGGTTCAGATTAGTAATAGATTAAGAAAGAAGACGAAAATCCATACTTGGGAATAATCTCAAACGATCATACCCATATGAATTCATATGTGACTCATACTACGTCTTTACTCACTTCGAAGTCTACAGGGTGGCAAAAGAACATGTCTTACCTTTATCTTAGTAGTCCTGCCCACACCTGTAGTCTGGAATCGCAATTCCTGAAATAAAGACGACGAACACAACGAACGGCGGTCGCAACTCAACCTAAACGTCGTGTCATAACGCAAGAGCAAATAATATCTATTCACTCAAATCACTGGAGTCACTTCATATGTCAATGCAGAATAAGCAGAAATTCCATATATAGTTCATTTCGCAAGTTGTCACATCTCAGCTGGCGAAATAATCCTACCACTGGCCTATGGATTTATGAACCAACCTAATCTAATTAAAAACGCATCACTCAAAACGATAGGTTTACCGAAACAGAGAAATAATTTAGTATCGATTGCTGTCAAACTTCACGTAATGATTCGTAGTTACATTCAGATGAATATCATGGCAAACATTAAATAAATCACTGCACATCTTAAATATTATTATACACTGTATATGGATTATCAACTAATGCCTTAATTCGTACCTAGTTAACAGAGGTTTTCTATACTACGTTCATTGAACAGAAACACAAGATTGTTCGAAGAAATATCAAAATTTCAAAATTTCAATTTATTCATTTGAATTTACATTATGTAAGCTTTCTGAGTGGATAATTTCATAAAAATCAAAACAGAATTACTATTGTGCTGTAGGAAGCAAACAAATTTGTATCGTCTATCTTGTATACATTGAATTAATTAAGCCGAAACGAAAGTTGGTTTGTTAGATATAAATGTTCATAATTAATAAATTTCACTGAAATTTTCACAAGTTAGTCCCAAAACATTGTTAATCAATTTAGAAAAGTTTTACTACACAACTACTTACAGAAATGAAGTTATTGTCCAAAACATACCTTAACGAAAGAAACAAGTTGGCCTTATAATAGGCGTGACGTCATTACAGATGATTACTACATTATACAATTGACGCTCTGAATAAATCTTGAATATGCAAAAATAATTTATAAAAGTGACTATTGAACGGAGAATAGTGGCTGGAATTGAAACCAAATTTAACTAAGCATGTCGAATTAAAAAATTTACAATTAACGTCAAAATTTCATCGAAAAACTGTACGCAAAATTGGTTGAACAAACATGTCGTTAATTTGAAATGGAGATATACGGTAGCTGTATACATTGCTAACCGGGAATTTCAAAAGGATTTGGAAACTGGAGACGAAAAATTAGGTATATGATTATTAGAATCTAACGCTCCGATATTTGAAATGCAGAAATTCGGTCAATAGCGGTCCCATACTGAATGACAAATAATCTCAAAACAAAATAAATAATTTTATTGACATGAAATTTCGAAGTAAACTTGTTGAGATGAACTTTCTTGTTAGCACTTGTATCGGTATTATTCTTGTTAGGACTATTAATATATTTCACCGGAATGGACGAAATGATGTCGGAATATTCTTCTAATTACTAAAATTGGCATATATAGTTACCAATTGCAGGTGGGGCTCTGGAATTACAAATGACGGAAAGTCCAGACATCCATCCTTCTTGTCGGTAAAATTGGAACTAAAACTAACATGGCGGGGAGAGCAGTTCTCCCATCAAACGGAGAAGAAGGCTGATTCACACCAATCAGCAAGAAACACGGAGCCAAGCATTGACTAGGATCCAATCAAAAACAAGCACTAGATCCAAGTCAATGCTGAATGACTAACGAAAACCTGGTTAGATAACGACGGGAAACCAAAGCAAAAAAAAAACGAAACACGCTCAAAGCGTGACTAAAACCAAACAAGGAGAATAAGCTAAGGAGAGCACGAAAGGAAACAGAACGTACTAAGAAAATAAAAGAGGAAGAAAATAAAAATGGAACAGCAACTAGGCTGTTACACCTTTCTTCATAGTATTGTGGAAATATATGATGACAAATGCATTGGTGCTTATTCCTTTCTTCATACTATTGTGGAAATATATGACAAATGCATTGGTGCTTATCCCTTTCTTCATAGTATTGTGGAAATATATGTGATGACAAATGAAGGATACAAAGGAGCGGGGACGTGTTTTTTTTTCGAATTTGTTATGATGCTACATCTAGGATGGTCATTCGGGGATGGTTAAAAAGCCAGACATTTTGACAAGCTAGTTAAAATGGAAATGCAATAGGATGGGTATTTTTTTTAACTAACCACTACTTTCAAGACAGATGAACTTGATTACATGGGCGGTAATAGCAAAGCATACTTTTTTTTGTGATTAGTAAGCGATAACAAGGAACTCTTTCAACAATGAACAAATAATAATAATATTAAAGATTGGCACTAATTGACCTATTGAATTGGTTATGAACTTTCTTCCCTGATAGTTTGAACTCTCTAGGTTTGAATTTGTAGGAGCACCATTGAAGTTTTGTGCAACGATAAAAATATATTGGACACATACGGAGGTAGTGTTTCCATCTTTTGTTCAAGATCGTTGCTTTACATTAAGCTTAAAGTTGGAGAGGCTTTCTCGTCAGATCCAGATTTGTTTTGGAAAGCAGTCTAACGACTACAAATTTACTATCCTGAAGTTTAGTGTAATTTACTAAAAATTTACAAATTATGAAAATGTCTTAAATTAAAACCCTCAGAATATGTTTAAATGACACAACTGAAAGCACGAGTGTACAGTCAGATACAGGGCATAACTCTCAAAAGTAGGACGATTAGCCATATTAGCTACATCTTTGATCAAATATGTCGACACCTCATTTTGTCTGATTGTAACATTCGAGGGTTTCTGGTTTCCCTGAAGCAGTTACAAAAGGATGTGAGTGTATCCATAACAAGAAAATGGCTGCTTTTACAATTCTTTGGGTGGAACTGGACTTGAGTTTTAAACTAATCGTAGCAGAAACAGGATGATTCAGGAGGTTTTCTCTTGTCCTTAATCATAAATAGTGGGATTTCAGGCTTGGTTGGTTGCAGGGTTCCCACTACTGTCAGTTATGACTCGTTTAGAAGCTCTGTTGCCAAAATAGGGGTGGTAAACCAGGGGTACTTCATGACGTTGCGATTGGAGCAGTAAGTCTTTTCACAAAATGGAATGCAACTTCACCAGGCGTGTAAGATTCTATACCCTGTATGTTCCAATTTTCCCCCGGATAGGGCTTTCCAGTTATCATGTATTTTGTTCCAGTATCACACAAACATACTCTTAATAGAATACGTTCACGAAATGCTAACACCTGTTCATCAAAAGTCACATATGATCCTGGTATGTATAGTGCACTTAAAAACAAAAATATTCCAGATATTGTGGATTGGCAAGAACTTGTCCAATTCGCGTCATTCTTCTAAAATTTTAAATTAAAAATATTAAGCAATCCTGATACGCTATTACTGTACTTCGATCGAAATAAATAATTTAATATATAGTTTCGGGTGTAATATTTTACGATAGTTGTATGTGATTAATGACGAGGAGTTGAGAGCTATGATGAAGAGAATCATTAGATATGAAGGTTATTAGAATGCGATATCTTGAGCTCGATGCCAGAAGTGATTTAGGAGTGGATATGTTATTCAGAAAGGTCTTAAGATCTTGGAAGTTGCTGGAACATATCATGTTCTGAACTTGATGTATGGACTGTGTCTTACAGATAAGCATTGAAGTAAAGAAAACCTAATAAGCAGACGACGTTACAGTTCTACTTACTTACTGACTGAGTTCAGATCGTACGTAAAAACTTTACGAACATGCTGTAGTGAATACCTGTTGCATGGGTTGAATTGACTAGAAGGATACCTACTAGGAATACCGTGAAACCTATACCGAAACTGAGTACATTAGAGGCCTGTGGGTTTTGTTCTGGAACATCAGTAGTGAGCAGCATTTAATCTATGATATAGTCATTCGGCCTAACCTATATCATTTCTAGCTGAATAATATGAATCTTACCTATGCCTTTTAGGCGTCTAAGGCTCAGGCCGCGATAGAGGAGGGGAAAGCACTCGGAAAGCCCGGGCCTGTGTTAAAGGTACCATCCTTTCATTTGCCCTGTGCGACTGAGGAAAACCCTGGAGAAACCTCAGGATATTCAGCCGCTGGAATCGAACCCACGACCTGACGAATGCGTCGCCAATGCTCTACCACTGAGCTACGGCGACTCGGATCATTTCTAGTTAAGCTGTTAACAAATCTATTCAGAAAAAAAGAACGTAAACGTGTGGAGAGCATCATTAGTATTTTTCACCTCGTTAGGAGGTCCAAGAATGATATGAGCAGTATTTCTTGCGACTTATCTTGTGTTAAGTGAAGTTACTATTCCATCAATGAGTTTCGTGCGAGGAGTAGTTTTAGCGTGAATATACTTACACAAGATACTACCGAAAAACTATAAATAAATAAGCTATTAAAGGTAAACTGTTTAAACATTACAGGACTTACATATAGATTATCAAAGCATCTTGCAGAAACTCGCCACATACCCACTGAATCACGTAATATATACACGGCTTCAAATAAAACAGAAAGGAAAACGTTTGAAAGTTTCTTTATTCTTAAAAATATATCAACCAAAATTAAATTTGAACATTGCCACACGCAGTAAAAATTGAGTTACTTATTTTGATAGATTTTATTCCGAGAAGAAGTAAAGAAAATAACCAAAACCACGTTGATTTTCCTCCTTTACAAACTGACAACATTGGATCCACATCACTTGACATACTGCCTCGAAAGGAAAGGGATACAAAGTTGACGATGCTAATATGGAAGCAGATTAGTAAAGTTTCCATTCATCTCCATTCCTGTGTTTTATCTTTTACGTACGCCAAAACCTTCTTCCTTGAGAATGGACCCCGAGCAAGCTTGAAAGCTTGGAGTTAATCATAATCCACATAGCGAAGTCATTAGGGAACTAGCAGCTAAGCGTTATGATTATATGACCCGTTCACCTGATGTAACATTACACTATTAACCTCAACCCAACTCTGATTCCGCGAATCCCACTTTTGATTTCTCAACATAGCTTTGATTCCAATCCACCTTTGATTTCAGATGTAAAATTGCTATAAAAAAACGAACTCTCTCAAAGAAAGATTTGTTTACGAAAGCTTTTTCATTAGTGAACACCAACGTGAATTAAATTAGGATCAGGGAACATTAAATATGTATGGCATCCGTTATTTAAATTTAAATAATACACACATATTTCACGTTTCTTATTTTCTTCTTATTGATAATCAGTTTGTGATATGTTCCATACAACGAAGAAAAAGAAGGAACTTACCCATAGACATTTTGTTAATTAATAGCTTTAGTTTAATACATTATGGTTAACTTTTCCAACTAGTTTCTTTCTGATTACAACTTGCACTTCTCACCATTCAGCAAATGTAAATTTCTTTGTGCTCAGCTGCTTCTCAGTCAACTTCATCGTACACTCGTAGACGAGGTTTCCTACTCCTCTTGTTTAACCATTTCAATTTCCATATTCTTGCCTTATTCCCAACACCTGAAGAAGGTCCTAGATCTTGGTACGAAAATATTTTCGTACATTCTTAAATTTGTGTATTCTTCGGTAATTTTCTGAAAACCGATATCGAAAAAATAAGTCCCATTATCGTCAGGGTGTTGCTGAACGAGGATGTGAAACCGACAGATTTTGCAATGATTACATTAATAGTTTCGGTAATAAAACATAAAAAATACAAGTGGTGTAAATCATTTGGTAGTGGACGCAATCTGCAAAACAAGAACCGGCCGTGGAAAGGTCTTTGTAACTGGATTCGCACACGTCCCACTACTTATTACGATACATAAATCAAGATATTGTCAACTTGACGGGAAAAGTGTATAGATATGAATGGATACTATGTAAAAAAAAGTGACTTCGTTGACTCTTTGAAAAACATTAATTCAATACAAAGTAGGAAAAAATTTTGGTTTATTTTTTTCTTTAACACTTGTAAGTTTTTCCTCTCTTCTACAGACCTTTTAAGTTGATAACAAAGAAAAGCTGCTTGTGAATTTTAAATTGGATTTACTTACTACCTTTAAGTATTTTTGGCTCAGGCGTAGGAAAGAGGATATTAGAAGCAGTCAGCCTGGCCCAGTTTTAAGGTACCGTACCGTCTTGAGATTTGTCATGGTATGACTGAAAAAATCCGGGCGAAAATCTCAGCTAGGATGCCGGTCACTGGGTTCGATTCCAGGACCTTCCGAATGTGAAGCCATCGTTCTACCAACTGAGCTACGACCGATAGGTTACAAAGTGTTCATCGACAGCTAAACTATTATTATTTTTGAAGTGGAGTAACTGAAAAATGTTCTATAAGCACAGAAGTTTGTCATGTTTCGTGGAGGTCAATAGTGGAACGAACACCCTGCAAACCGTAGACACGGATTCAACATCCTTCTTGAACTTCTTGTAGTGAATCAACTAACACTACTTTAAATAAACATTAACGTTGACGTTGCAATCCAAGCTTGTTTTTTTTAATAAAATATAAAATGTATATTATTATTTATTATTATTATTTAAACAATGTTTCGAAACAATATATAATGAATATGTAACTTTTTTTTTCAGTTTTCAAAGTACAATTAAAATTCAAACAATATGCCCATTGCTGTAACCCCTGTAAACTCATATAGTTTCTACAGAATAAGATATGCTAGGCCAAACCCCCATTAAAAATCAAAATATTTCTAAATTTACAGGTAATATGCAAAAATTGCGAAAATATTGTCGTTAACATTTCTGAAATAGAGGGGTGGGCTGCCATGTTGCCAATTTGGAAGAAATAGGAAGGTTCGACTAGTAGTTCGATGATGGTAGTTTAGCATCCGAATGTTATAATTTATTCATCTCGATTGCCTATGAAATAATGTATCTTTGTTTTTAAACCAAACGTGCATGATATTAAAATATTAAAAAATTCATCGGTCATTGCGATTTTGCTTTCATAAGTTCACTAAAAGCTACTAATCATTTATTGGAAATACGTGATGCTTGGGCAACACAAAACAGTGCCGGGGCAAGGTTCCGGCTTCACTATACCTTGTTCATATGTCACTTTTCATGCCTAAGATCTCTGAAGGAAGTTCCATTCCATAGAGTTAGGAATAGAGTAGAAAGAGCTTTCATTACGTCATATGAAGCCAACTATACGATTCAGCGGCAGCCCTTTTGTGTGACTCTATTAGAGCCCCTCTATACCAAGTATTGTAGGTCAACCGGTAACCTATTTGAAACGCACGTTTCTGTCGTTTCAGATTAATGCATCTGGGACATTTTCAAGCATTTTACAATTGTCAATTCAATGTGAAGCAGCTATCTTTTCGAACAACGATAGCTATTTTGGAGGTTTCATCTGACATACGCGCTTCTCATTAATAACTTTCTCCTCCCCTTAAGAAAGAATGAGAAGGCAATACTCGATATAGAGGGCCTCTAAATATGGGAATTGTAAATGTGATGAAAATGCCTCGTCTCTTGCGGCTCTTGGCTTCACTGGTTTTCTATGATCTAGAATCTCTTAAATGCCAAGTTTATCATAGTGACACCACATGAGTAAATTATGTTTTTCATATCAAGCTTTGAGATAATATGTACACTGAAATAGATATATTGGATACTAGAAATCCGTCATGTGCTTGAATTTTGATCTTCACTTTTCAGTTATAAACATGGAAAGTTTTAAATCTTTTCGCAAAAGGGTTCAAAGAAAAACCAACGTTTCATAAGAATTTGGAATTATTTTAAGGCCTTTAGGCAACTATGGCTCAGGCCGTATGGATGATGATGGGATGAATTGGTGGAATGAAGAAAGTGGGAAGAAACGGGAGCACCCCACGCACACGGTGTTTGTCCATCACAAAACCCACATGGCATGAGCAGGGATTGATCCGACGACCCCTAGCACCAGAGGTGAGCGCTCAACCAACTGAGCCACAGTGGCCCCACGTTTCATAAGACCAGAACACCAAGCTGACACTGGAAAACGGATGGTCTTTTAACCGTACCTATACTCTCAACACGTACAACTGTAGTGTAGTAGAACTTGTAGTAAGACGAGATGCGAACAGATGGTAGTATGTACTACAGGGATTTATGATGATGTACGCTCTCTATGAACCCTCAATTTAGTACATCCAATCTAGACTGCGTCTCCTGAGACTGAAAGAGCTTTTCCGCTCTCTTTCCTCAAAATTATCTACTCCAGGTCCCCAGATCTCAACACGATTCTGAACAGAACCGCACAGATCATTCCCGTAAAGCTGAGAAGTGAAATAACCCCTGCTGCAGAGCCTGTCCCATTTTTGATCTCAGTCTGACCATCGAGTATTCCGTCACTCACAAAATATACTCTCTATCCGACACTCTGGCAGCTACATTTCCTCCAACTTTATTTACCTCTTATTCTGTAAACTACGATCCCCATTCTACGTTGGAGAAATAATTATTCATATCAATAACCCTCGTTACTCCTTCTAATAACAGCTACCTCATTTCTCCATACAACAACACACTTTAAATCACGGCCACAACTTCGACGAATCCTTCCGTGTCAGTATCCTCACAATTCTCAATCCTGACTCACCTGCCACAGTTCGGCCTTAACTGCATGTAATTCGTTTGAGTAAAGTTTTTCCTCTTCCTTCTCTTTTTCTTCTTTCTCGTTACTTTATCTTCTTTCCCTTCAATCCCATTCGTTTTTATTATTATTATTTTCTTTATTATCATTTTATTACTATTTCCCTTTCTTCTTTCACCATTTACTTTTATTTTCATTCCCCCCTAGCTGGTTTTTCACTCTCTTCTCTCTTTAGGAAGCCTCTCACCGACTCCTAGTAACCTCCTTCCTCCTCCCCACCCACATATTCTTCACCATTTAGTGTTATTCTGACCCCTTTAGTAACTTTTCCCCCTCTATGACCTGGCTACTCCTTTACCTGTTTTCATCTGACAACATGGCCGCTCCTTACCATCACCCCTCTCTGTCCGTCTCCAACCCTATTATCTGAACACGCCTTCAGCGAAGCTTTGCCATTTTTTATTCTGTATGCTAGGTTTCCGCCTGGTCGCTCGGGAACTTTACATACACACCGATACACAAAAAAGGTAATGTTTCGCCAAAGGCGTGTTCACATAATAGGAGTGTTCACAGACAGAGAAAAGTTGTGTTCAATGAGCGGTGATGTTTATACATGAATACAGGTAACTTAGTAGCCAGATCATGAAGGCGGAAAAGTTACTGAGGAGGCCAGAAAAAGCACTAAATAGCCAGAAAAATTATATAAGGAAATGAGCTGGTTGTGATTTGGAGGAGTAAAGACGGTTGTTAATGCGAATGGTTAGAGGTGTTTGGGCTTCTCCAACATAGAGGGTGGTAGATAGATTACACCGCAACAGGTACATAAAGTTGGAAGAAATGGAGTTGCCGGAATATAGGAGAGAGTCAATTTAATGAGTAACGAGATGCTGGAAGGCCAGACTGGCTTAAAAGTGTGTCAGGTTTTGCAGCTGAGTTTGTGTGTCCAGTTCTTGTCAGAATTGTGTTGAGATTCGATGGTCTGCGTTATGAGGTCATGAGGGGAAATATCTTCCAGTCTCAGGTGATGCAGTCAAGATGAGATGCGTTACTTTGATGAGTTATTGGAGGATCTGAAGGCTAAGAAGATACACGTATATCTTTATTGTTTTAACAAATTAGTTTCAGGCAACATTGTCTGAGAAGTTTAGCGTTATTCGTTTGTTATGTTGGCGGTAGCTGTAAACAAACTATTATCTTATACTGTTTTATATGTTGTATCTATCAAGAAACTTACATAGTTACAATATGAGTTTTATCTGATGTGCAGACGTACATCATCGGGATTGGGAAAGAGGACAAGTTAGAACGACTGATGCAATACCTAATACAATTCAATACTATTCATTGTTAGAAACATTACGAAGATACAAATACTCAACATGGTATATGACTTTTTAAACCAGATAGAACCTATTAGCTCATATGTGTGATTTGTTAATTGGAATAGTACTTAGATGCTATAATAAAAAATTGGTACATGATATTCTGGGATACTTTATGACTACAACTCAACTTAAGTATGTATACTTTCATCACTATTAATTTCGGCCAATATTTTACAACATACTTCATATCAGAGCATATAGTTGGCACAGAATTGAAGTTTGGTTTGGGAAGTCAAGATGATGGAAAATTTTCTCTCGAAACGCTTTGATTCAAACTTTATGAATATCTAAGTGTGTATGGAACAGTTTCAAAGTTATTGCGAGGAAACAGGAAAAGAAATTACCTTATTCCCAGATAATACAGGACATGACTTGTACACTGTTCTTAAAGATCTATGTGCTCCAGATGTAATCCAAAATCAATCTTTTGAAGATATACAGGTCAAGTTAAAACAACATTTTGCAAGTAAATGCAATGTTTTTGTAGAACGCTATACATTTCATACGCTTCGTCAAGCTCGAATGCAAACAACTGCAGATTTTGTTAGAGCACTTAAATACCAAGCTATGAAATGTGATTTTGGCAGAGTGATTGACGATATGTTGAGAGATCAACTAATGGTGGGTATCTACAGAGATGGCATTCGTCGAAGGCTGTTGGTTAAGGATAAGTTAACTCTTCAGAAAGCAACTGACGTTGAAGAACAGGTGGATAAAGATGGTACTTACTTCCAACGTTTAAATGTAGCAACAAATTCGTCAGATGAAATAGCACAAGTACAACAGTTGCGAGATGTCAAGAAATCAGCAGGTAAAACAAACAAGATTTAAGAAAGAAGAAAGAATATGCTATAGATGTGGTGAATGCCATAAAGATTTGCGAGATTACAAGAAATGTTTCACAGCAAAGTTAATTTGCCGAAAATGTCAAAAAATTAGACACATAGCCAAGATCTGTCAAAGTAAACAGAGATTATATCTTTAACATCCAAGAAACGAAGCTAAAAAGTCACCTTCAACTGAAACAGTGCCGTTAGTCGAAATCTCAACGGCATTTGAGATTGAAACCAAGAGCATAGACCTCATAATAGATAGACTTAGCACGCTTCCCCATTTCTGGCTGCGCTAAAACTAACGTTTTTTTTCTTCAAAGCACACGATTTTGAATCCATCCGCTAGGTAGCTCTGCCATAGACCTCATAGTAGAATATGACTTCTATGGCAGAGCTATCTAGCGGATGGATTCAAAATCACGTCCTCTGAACAAAAATCCATTCGTTTTAGCGCAGCCAGAAATGGGGAAGCGTGCTAAGTCTATCTATTATGAGGTGTATGCCAAAAGCGACAAAGTTTTTAATTCTAAAGGATTTATGAATGACATCTTAGTGTCAGGTACTGTTAGTGATCAAACTTGTTTAATCGACAATGATGTAAAGATACCACTTACGATAAACAATGAACAAGTTAGCTGTGTTCCTAATACTGCGTTAAATCGCAATATTATATTTGTATCTTCATTAATGAAGTTAATAGCAGACTTGGATACAATGAAAACACGCAAGCAATCAATGAAATTAGCTACTAAACGGTTCTGATTTGCCATTGCTACGAACTATTGAGTTACATGTAGCAAAAAACATCATCACTGATTATATTTGACTGTTGAAACTTGATTTGGCTATTTTGATTAACCTTCACTAACTCAACCACTTCTTGTAAACTCCTTGCTATCAAATTTAACATCTACTACAGCTGGTATCATCTCTTGCACTAAATCTGAATAATTGGTTATCAATAAATTTCCTGTTTGACTGAATTTCCAGTAATTTAGGCAATGATGGGTTTTAAGTAAGATCTTTCCAAATTGGTCATTCGAAAAACGCCACTACTGTAATATCTCAACAAGAAATTTCATGTACTGAAAATATAACAGCAAAACAACAAGATACTTTTAATTCCCAACAGATTCAAGAACTACAACAAAATAATTCAGATTTAGTGCAAAAAGATGATAGCTGTAGTAGATGTTAAATTTGATAGCAAGGAGTTTACAAGAAGTGGTTGAGTTAGTGAAAGTTAATCAAAATAGCCAAATCAAGCTTCAACAGTCAAATGGATAGATGACCGATTAAGTCATAAAGCACTTAATTCTTATTTTAGATCACAATTGACGAATTTAGAGTATTTTCTAACTCATGGTACACTGAAAGAAGCATTAGACTTATTGTATAACGTATGAGAAATCAACATTCAAAACTAACTGTTTGCAAAGTTACTTAATCAAACTAAAACGATGTTACGGATCAACTGAGTTTGAACTGACACAATTAATCGAATTTTATAGTGTTGATGTTTAAGGTCATTCTAATCTGATCTAAAGTTTTGCTTTTCATTGAATAGTATTTACGTATCTGAATATAACTTTGAACATGCACCACTACGTGATAGTACTGTTAAATATTCGTTAGATGGCATTACTGTATAATCTTGCTTTGATGAAAATTAACCTGATTAGTTACTATTAACGAACGTAATTACATGCTACTGAATGTTTGAACTGAAATGAAATAATTATTATGCTAGATCATGGTTATCATTCGCAATTAGGATCCTTTCACACGGACGTTTTTACTGTGGTAATTTTATCAAGATGATATGAATAATGTTTTAATCTACTACGGAATTTAATTATCATGTATTTATCTTGTAACTGTTTTTACGGGTAGACTCTAATCATGCTGCTGTTAGTTATATCAGATAAGGTTAGGATTGTTCATACTTTTTCAAGGGTAGGATTCACCTTGAAATTAAAGAGCAAATGACTAACGCATTATACGTGTTAGTAACGGGATAGATTCGTAAACCTCTCTGTGTTGCAAATGTGTAGAAAAAAGGATCAAGTATGAGTTTCTTGTAGGGAAATTTCATTTATTGGTAATCTGAGTAGAGACAAAGGATAAAGATGAGTTGTTGAATGTTTAGATCGAATTTCACTCTTGCGCTCAAACCATGAAGAAAGGCTCCTTACCAAAGGCGGCACGTTCAGTGTTGGTCGTGGATTACAGTAATTCGAGAGGGTAGATCAGATACGCAAATGGGTGTGCACGGGGACTGGAGTATCTTGTTCATAAAATATATTATATGTTACGTAACCTTATAAGTTTAAGTTTTCTTATCAACGAAAGGTTGCTAAGTTCCATGTATTCCTTGAAAGTCGCAGTTTTTAAGATTCGCTGCCATTTTTGTTTATTACAAGCCCGGCAACTGGTGTTCAAATACTTTCAGTTCTCCTTGAGTTACGACTGCGGTTCAGTCTTCGTTTTACCTTCCTCTGACTTCTACCTCTGGAAGTTTCCATGTTTCTTACGTCTGTTTTTAAATTTGAATTTAATATTTTAATGTCTGTAGGCAACTTTGGCTCAGGCGGGATGGATAATGTTGGGAGAACTGGTGGAATACAGAAAGTGAGAGGAAACGGGAGAGACCAGAGAAAACCCACGACTACCCACCACAAACCCCGCAGATCACAAACAGGATCGAACTTACGACCGCAAGCACCAGAGGTGAGTGCTCTACCATTGAGTCACCGTGGTCCCTCTTACCTCTGTCCTTTAATTCACCTGATGAAGCTTTGATTGGATTAAGTGAAACATTGTTCCATCAAGGTTTATTAAAGCGTGATTTATATTTTGCGTTGATGTGAGTTAGTGACTTTTTATGTCAGGATTTATGTACTTCTCTCCTGCTACAGATTCTAGCTGGCAACTTTGCTATTCGATCAGCTGTTATTCCTTTGTTTCTCGTCCCAATATAACATTGACTTTGTTGCGGGATCGTTATCGCAAATACTAATATACAAGAGGAAAATACCTTTGCTGATATTTTATTCCATGCTTGTGCAGATGATGGAGGGTTTTATGATTTGGGATATTCGATTTAAGCTAAGTATAATATATATGTCATGTTGTATGCTATGTTTTTCGTTACTGCCAATGTTTTTATATATGCTTGAATTAACCTTGACGCGATAGGACTTACGTTCTCGTACAGTTGTGATGGTTTGGTCCATATGTTACTTGTTACAATAAACCTAGATTGGTTTCTGGAAAGTGGAATGACTTATTTCGTATGTTTACTAACGCATTATTAATAGATGTTGGCTACACTTTAGATACCACCCTTGGAACTCGATACACTTTGGTTGAGATAAGTATATTCCTGAATAGATTGCCTATTGCGATACTATTTATATGCCTGTTAGGACCGAGCATATTACAGCATATTTTACTTATATAGAAATTCGAAATGTATGGTGTTTACAGATCTGAGATTGTTAAATGTCCCATGATCTCTTAGCTAGGAAATAATACTACAATAAATGAAAAGGCACACTAAATATGAGGTTAAGTGTGTGCTTATTGTGTTTAGGTTTATCTAACTGTAAGTAATGGTTTTATAGACAAAACCAAAGCACCCTCCGTATAATATCAAATGTTCGTTTAAGGACTAAACCAACAAAATAGAGTCAAATTCATAGTTTTCCCCACTCTTTCAGACCACGATGAATTCAATGGTGTATCGCTCATCACTTTCTCACTTGTAGTTCCTGAGATCTAGAGGGGCACAGACAGACAGACTAGCTTCCTCATATAAATACATGAGCGCAATGGAAAAAACTGAGCAAATGAAAAGGACCTGCCAATTTTAGAGTCAAAATTATAGTTTTCTCCATCCATGAAGAATATAACGGTATATCTGACTTGTGGTTTCTCTGATCTGGGGAGGGGTGGAGGGAGTACAGACGGACAGACAGGATAAACTGTATGTATACGGGTGTGCTAAAAAAGGCACACTAAATATGACGTTAACGTTACGGTTAGCATTAAATTTTAAAGAAAATCGCACCTGTCATGTTATGCATCTTTCGCCTTATGCAAATCAAAATTATACGTTTCATTTTATGTAATGAGACTATCAGGCCTGCCAAGTTTTAGTTCAAGGAAAAGCTGATAATGGTATCTACAAAAGCTGACAAAGGGAAAGAAAAGCTGGCATTAAAAGTAATTACTATTTAAAACAGGGTTTGCTGGTTTAAACCAGATGGTGTTTTCAACAAAAAAAAAAGTACATTGTTTAAGAAAATACAACTATATAACAAGTATTTATCCAGTTAAGAGGTAGGTCACCAATGACTAAAGGTCTGCCCTGGAGAGGCAAAGTAGGACTGGGAAGGTATCGTCCTGAGCTTTCTTTGTTAGTACTATTCCATCATTTATTTAGTAGGACTGAAGAAAAACCTTATTTCTGATGACCTTACCGAGGGATCAAACAGTGAACCTGTGTCAACACTAATGAAGATAGCATAATCGCTACTGCAGAAACATTTTTCTCATTCAGGAATCATGAAGGAATGAATGAGTGAAGCCCTGATCTAGCTTATCGTCCTGCTGTTGTGACTTTAGGTTAATGGAGATGAGTGAAAGGAACAGATGAATGATAAAAGAATTATTGAAAGGAGAGTAAGAGGAAATTGAAGTACCATGAAGAAACCTATACACACCATTAATAACAATTGAATACTCAACCAAAACCAGCTACACACAAGATACTAGTCCAACACAAAGCTCACATGGAACTACCGAGATTTGAACCAGAGAGGTGAACGATTATCCAACAGCCCTATTATGTGCCGTGCCGCGATTGAAGAATGAATAAATTATTATTTTTTTCCGTGTCTGCCCGTCAACTTGTTCGCAAAGTTTAAAAAAAATCTTATTGGACAGAGATTTCAATCAGATGATGATCGGATAACCATAGTAAACTCCTGTTTTCAGGACCTTCTCTAAAACGTAACGTTGGTCCAGAACAACAGCAGACACGAAATGGTTTAATTAATCTACTGTCAGTTCTTTCTCGAAGCAAAATCCGGGAAGAGACGTTGAAAGATCTCCTTTCTTCAATCTATTTTGAATCGGTTTTCCCCCGAAATTTAATAACATTCCACTTTGCGATGACTCAATGTCGGTACTTTAGTCTACTAACTAAGCACCTAGTTTAAACATAAAACTAGTTTAAACCAGAAAAACCTGGTTTAAACAAAAAAAAAAGTTAAAAAAAATTATATTTTCCAACCCTGATTTAAAGAATTGTGTTTGAAGAACAAGGCAGTTTACTTGTGAGAATTACTTTTATTATACTTAGGGTAACCAACCGTCCCGGTTTAGACCCTCAAAGTCCCACGTCCCGGGCAGACCTCCCTTTTTTTAAATAGGTAAAACAGAAAATAATAATGACTGAAAAATTATACACAGCCTATGTATGGGTTAAAATAAAAATAAGATTTTGGTCTATAATGGATTCGTCGTAAAAAAAAAATCCAGGTAATCAATTAAACTGAGTGGCAAACGATTTACTGTTTACACATGTAGATCAGAGATGCACAACTGTTATGCCATTACAGGATGACAGGTATGCCTCGTGTTTATTTTATCAAGCTATTGGGCCTTTGGAAATGATACTAAATTACGGTCAGAAACGACTGCTTAGAATTTTTACCAATTGTATGTACAAAAACGTGTTTTTTTTTTTTCATGTGTTCACATTTTTTTAATTATTTGGGACATACACTATAATTACTGTCAAATATAATTAACGTTTTATTTTGGAACAGTATGTATGGTTCATAAATTTAGTTAGTTAGTTTAAAGATTTTTTTTTGTTTTTTTGTTTTGTATACAACTTGTCTCGGGTTGGCTTAGTAAACAGTTGATCACCGTAATTGTACTTATCAGTGACACACTTAGTTTTCTTTAAGAATTTTTTCATCAAATACTTGTTGATAATATTTCCACTCATGATTCATTTGAATTCGAATTTATTTAAGGCCTTTTGGCAGTGTTCGGTATGGAGAGGGGTGGGTGGGAGAAGATGCTGGGAATTTTCCCCTGATGCCCGGAGAGGATTTCATCACCGGTTGTTGGTTTTTCGAATATCAGTGCAACCAGCAATAAAATATTTGTATTTCTACCCAAGCAGATAGTAGGTGAAAACTTACAAGCAACCACTAGTTTTAGGATCTCTCCCTTCTTAACTAATAAGAAATTGAACATTGCCTTTCGGCACCTATGGCTCAGACCCCATCATGGTTCACCTTGCAACATAGAATCGTGTATTCTGTTCCACTTCATGGAAGAACGGAATTGATTTATTTTCTCGGATACGACTGAATACTCTCTACTCTGTTGCATTTCTACGAGAACAAAGTTAAAACAAGATCCGTAACCGTGCACAGTTTTTCATATTTTCTTACAAGATTATTCCATGGTAAAGATTATTCTAAATAAGCAAAATGTTCTGGAAATTGTATGTGTGTACATTTGAGTTTTACATACATTAATTATGAAAACTATTTACGTCATCACTGGTGAACTTCAATACATTTTTTGAATCTTCTACAAA
>JAGDQP010003242.1:47729-59580 GCA_022664845.1 Lepisma saccharinum
ACGTCATCACTGGTGAACTTCAATACATTTTTTGAATCTTCTACAAAAATATTTGATCTGATGAAGTTTTGCTTTCACTGTTTTTAAAATTGAAAAAAGTACTATTGTAAACAACTTCATTGTTGAGAGGCATATTAAACTGTCAGTATTTTACGGAACTCGAAAAGAAGAGAGATTTCTGCCTGATTTCCGTCTACACTTTCATCACATAGCTTGATTACTAGGTCTTTAGCTGACAAACAATTCAATAAATGTGTATGATGAAGTTGGTTGATATCTTGAACCATAGACTTCATAATAGATAGACTTAGCACGCTTCTCCATTTCTGGCTGCGCTAAACCTAACGGATTTTTGTTCAGAGCATGTGATTTTGAATCCATCCGCTAGGTAGCTCTGCCATAGACGTCATATTCTACGGGACCCGATCAGTTCGGTGCCTCCGTTTCGGCGCTACCGGTTCGGCGCCACCGTTTTGGCGCCGCCGGTTCGGCGCAGTAACGTTTCGGCGCTGTAACGTTTCGGCGCCAGAGCTTTACCTAAGAATCACACCAGGGAAACTATTGTATTAAAGAGGTATTAAAAACTTGGTCCATAAGATGCGACAGACGTAGTGTTTTAAAAAAACGGGAAAAATTGGTAGCCGGAAAAAAACGTTTGTTTTTATTAAATTTTTCGTGCTACTTAGGAAAAGAACGGTGTTTTTTTTAACTTTTTCGGGGTCCCTGACAACATTTTATGATCAATGAAATAGTTAAAAGGTTAGTTGATGTTCAAAACATATATGGTGTAGTAAAAAGTAAAAAGTAATAGATGGCTTCAGTGATCTGTATCTCGCGTTGTATAAGTCCGATCGGGTTCAACGAGATGGCGTTCAAACGACGAGATTGCGTACAACAAACACTGTTCAGATAGTTGTGATGAGTTGACTCAGTGTTGTGTGAGCGCGCGTCAAAATGGACACTAGCAAACAGAAAATACGCTATATTTTACAGTTTTTCTTCGATAAAGGCGAAAACGCAAGCCAGGCGGCTGCAAATGTGAATAGTGTTTATGGTCCTGATACTGTAACAGCCAATCACGGGCAATTTTGGTTTCGTCGATTCCGTGCCGGTAATTTTGACGTCAAAGATGTACCACGCACTGGAAGGCCAAGTGTCGAAAATGTCGATAAAATCATGGACATTGTCGCGTCCGACCGTCATGTAAGCACTGTTTCGATTGCCCAAGAGCTAAACATTGCACAAAAAACCGTGTGGAACCATTTGCATAAGGCTGGATACACAAAGAAGCTTGATGTATGGGTGCCACACGAGTTAACGCAAAAAACCTCATGGACCGAATTTCCATCTGTGAATCGCTGCTGAATCGCAACAAAAGCGATTCATTTCTGAAGCGGTTGGTGACTGGTGATGAAAAGTTGATCACTTACGACAACGTCACGCGAAAACGGTCGTGGTCGAAGCGCGGTGCGCAGGCGCAAACGGTGCCCAAGCTAGGATTGACGGCCAGGAAGGTTTTGCTGTGTGTTTGGTGGGATTGGCAGGGAATTATCTACTATGAGCTGCTCCCCTACGGCCAAACCCTTAACTCGGAACTATACTGTCAACAATTGGACCGTCTGAAGGCAGCAATCGCCCAGAAGCGCCCACACAGTAAAAAATTGCTGTGTTAATTCAACACAATGCTGTGTCCCACCGTGACTACCACATATGTGTGTTAAACCAACACAACAAACGGTGTTGATTTCGGTACTGGGAGAAAAAAAAATACGGCTGCAGCAAGATTTGAACATGGGTTGCTCAGTTAGAAGTAAAGCGTCTTACGGACTTCACGTATTACGGACTATGGAAATCGTCAGACGAGAACACTAGATTGAAACATGTTGCTGAACCCCAAACACAAAGTTACTCTCACGACTTATGTCCTGATTTAATCATTTTCCCCTTGGTCAATTAGGGATCACAATCCCCATGTATTGAGAATATGTTCCATTTCTATGAAAGCAAGCGCAGCATTTGACATGTTGTTACGATAAGAAAGCAGTAATGCTGCTCAAGTGTTTGGCTGTCGCCATCTTGCTTGCTTTCATAGAAATAGAATATTCTCAATGAATGGGAATTCTGGTTCTCAACTGACAAATAGGAAGTGATTAAACAATGGGATAAGTCGTGCAAGTAACTTAGTTTTTTTGGGGGGTGGGTGGGTTCAGCAACATATATTTGATCCCATACACTGTTTAAATACAGTGTAGTCGTAAAATTCAAATGTTGTTCATTAAATATCGTTTGCATCTAAAGCTTTTCCTGTCTGACGATTTAGCCAAGTCGGTAAGATGCTCGATATCTAACTCAATAACCCATGATCAAGTCTCACTGCAGCCGTAACTTTTTTTTTCACTGTACCGAAATCAACACCGTGTTTTGTGTTGATTTAACACACAAAAGAGGTAGTCACGCTGGGACACCGCATTGTGTTGAATTAACACAGCTATTTTTTTGCAGTGCAGCTTTGACCAATAGGAGAGACATTCTGTTCCACCAGGACAACGCCAGGGCATACACATCGATAGTGACTCGCCAGAAGCTCTGGGAGCTTGGTTGGGAGGTTCTCATGCATCCACCTTATAGTCCGGACCTGGCACCGAGTGATTACCATCTGTTCCTGTCCATGGCGAACACGTTTGCTGGTGAAAAATTCGCTTCAAGAGAGGTTTGTGAAAATCAACTGTCTCAATTTTTTGCCAATAGGGACAAGGGCTTCTATGAGAGAGGCATCATGATATTACCTTCCAAATGGCAACACGTTATCGAACAAAACGGCGCATATGTGACCTAAATCGGATCATTCTAACTATGGTAAGTCAAGTCTTCAATGTCATGCAAAAATAATGAATTACTTTTTACTACACCAGATACATATAGAAAAAGGTACACAATGGGACCGCGTCTCACAAAGTTTTGAAGCAAAATGTATGTTTTCTGGGTCTGAGACAAAGATGCCTAAAGGCCAGAAGGGAACAGAACGTTTCTCTCATGTACAAGGGTACTAATGACATAGATTGCATTCCTAATGTAAATTGCAAGTGTTTTGTACATTTTTTAACATAAGATCATCCGATTGAATGCATTAGGTGTGTTAAGTAGTGGATATTTTAGATGAAAAGGCAAAAAAAAAAAAAAAAAAAAAATTTCGTCAATAAAGCCACGGTTTCTTTATTTCGTGGAAAAAAAAACAATTTTTGCTGTTTTTTTTTTCAAAACTTCCGGTTTTTCCGGCCTTTAAAACACTATACATAACAGATAAAGTGGTTGCTTTCATGGAAGAGATGCAATGAGACGTTTATACTTCAGTAAGTAATTGAAAAATATAATATTTTTATTTAAATGATTTTAATTATGATGTGTTTTTATCGGCGGAAAATGAATTTATTTATTTATTTCCAACATAAACAGGCTGAGCTACAGCAAGAACGTAACTAGTGAGGAACAGAGAAACAGGATTCAGGAGCGCTACTCGTAATTTCGTAATGGCGCCATTTCGCAATTTATTATTTTATATTCAAAGACAATAAGTTTCATATTTAATTACAATGCATTCTGCATACCTTTGGAACAATTTTTATATATATATAAAACAGATAGGAACGTCATGTTAAACTGCAAGGTTCGAGGTCGAGGTTCAAGTCCGACGGCGAAGTCGAGGTTGAAGTCTAATCTCAGGTCGAGGTGAAACTACCATTTTAACTAATTTGTCTATTTATATTACGAATGCAACCTCCATCTCATTAGCACCGTTGTACACGAGAGAAACTTCTTGTCCTCTTGTGGCCCTTAGGCATCCTTAGCTCAAAGCATGAAAACTTAATTAATGCTTCATAACTGTCAAGAGCAGTTCCAAAAATGACTTTATTGACGATTTTTTTTTCATCTCGAATATTCACTACTTACCCCATCTTATGCATTTCTTTTTTAGGCTTAAGCAAAAGTAAAAGTTCTTACGTTAAAAATGTACAAAAAACTTTACATTTAAATTATAAAAGCAATATATGTTATTGGCGCCCTTGTACATAACAGACAAGTTCCAGCCACTTAAGTCATTTAGGCATCTTTAACTCAGACCGTGCAACATAAATAATGCTTCAAAACTTTTAGAAGCAGAGTACAAGAAATAATGTTTTAAGTACTTCATTGATCATCAATTGTCGTCAGAGGGCAGTAAAAGTATAAAGTACATTACTATGTCATAAGGTATGTTAATAATTTCCGTTTTCTTCACTTTGGCGCCGAACTGAACCGGCGCCGAAACGGTAGCGCCAAAACGTAGCCTGCGCCAAAATGGTGGCGCCGAAACGGAGGCGCCGAAACGTAGCGGACCCATATTCTACTACGAGGTCAATGGCAGAGCTACCTAGCGGATGGATTCAAAATCGTGCGCTCTGAACAAAAAGCCATTAGTTTTAGCGCAGCCAGATATGGAGAAGCGTGTTAAGTCTATCTATTATGAGGTCTATGCTTGAACTGAGACCTTGAACTTTGAATGCATCAGGTTTAACACATAATCTACACACACACTAAATGACGATTATATGCACTACTTCAACCAATTTCAAGACGTATCCTTTGTTATTCAAAAATGACAACTTGGCATCAAAACTTTGAGAAGGAAGATAGAAGTCGGTTAAACTAAAGAGATTGAAAAGAAAGACATGACAAAGGTATACCGTAACGTTCCTTTGGTTTCCTTATGGTAGAAACAATTGATACACGGGGGTGGATTTTAGACCTCAACCTTTTTATTATAAAAGATAGTAACGTTAACAAAATTACCGTCCCGTAGGAAACTAATTACAGAGTTTAAGATGAAAGGATGACTTCTACAGACTTCTTCTTCTTCTTTGGGTGATCGGTAAGGGATCAGGAATGAAGGATAGCACCGGTTGCGTAGCCAGCCAACCTGGGTGCCAGGAGTTGTACGAGTTGCGTAGCCAACTGAGCATGGGCCTGTTTAGGTATGTACCATGATAAAGGTTCGTATTGGCTTGATCAATTACTCTTCAAATTCTTTGTATCTCAGGGGTCTTGGATTCCTATTTGAACTTCTGAGGGGATAGTATAAACTTATTCTCCGTCGGGTTGCCTAAATTGCTCCAGATCAAGATGGGTCCGCACATCAAGTGGAGACTACAATAGGCATACGTAAAAACCCGTTCTAGAGCTGTTTATTATCACTCTTGAGGAGCATCAAAGCATCCAAAGAAGCGATAATAAGCTTCGTCTTATAGCAAATTGCTACATAGAAGCAAAAACATCATATCAAAACTTAAGTATTTTGTTCTTAATAAATCAGAAATAAATCCGATTATCAAAATGGCGCCCAACGTGGGGCATTGAACAAAAGAGTGGATAGTGGAGAAATGAGTAGTGAACCTCTCATAAATGATGACAGTACAAATGGTGAAGAATTTCCGGAAGGTTGATGACGTCAGTAGGACAAATAAAATTTCAATCAGAACATGATCTTCAGGAGGCAATAAAACAGAAAGAAATGGATAAATCTTCAAACGTGAGTGTTGCAGTGGTAACAAAATCATCAGAAGCCTTGATGAAATAATTGATTTAATTGGCTAGAAGAATTAGTCAACAACAAAAACTGTATAAACAAATGTTGGAAGTTCAAAGTAACGTGATGGAAAAGTTGAAAGAAATAATAGGATATGTCGTTGTTCCGCTAGAAACCAGGAAAGTTTTGGGTATGAATGACAAACTAACTTCAGATGATATTGAACTTCAACCAGAGACGAAAGAAGAAAAAAAAAAAAGAAAAGAAATAAGTCAGTATAGACGAATCACTATGAAATGGTTCAAAGCTAAAGACTATGCCAAACAGATATATAACATGAAAAAATGATTTGAAAAAGGATCCTAAATTACTAGAGAAAGAAATTAGCAGATTCATTTTTTGATATGCTACCAATATATATAAAGAATAAATTGGCAAATAACTGTCCTAAAAGTATTTTTATAATTTATGCCAAAGAGTTAAATCTATGGAAGTTGAGTATAAAAAGCTAATAAGAAATAGCAATCGAAAGAGTCAACCGAAATTGGACGGATAATGTAAGAAGACATTATCTGATGCAGAGATAAATTTGAAAATAAAGAGAAATCTTTTTATATTGATACTTGTTATCAAGAGTCACAACATCATAAGGATGTAATTCTTGAGGAACAAGGTACTTTCATTGACCTTTTCAAACAAGAAAATATGCCAACTAACTTAAGTTAGAGTGAAGGGAATATCATGAGTACTCCTATGAAAGTCAAGGGTAAATGTGATCAAAATGTGTGTGTAGCATTATCTACTGTTACTGTTTCGAATATGTCTGCGCCAAGGAATTGAATTTATTTTAAGGCCTTTAGGCAACTATGGCTCAGGCCGTATGAATGATGATGGGTAGAATGAAGAAAGTGCCCCGAGAAAACGGAAGTACCCCGAGAAAACCCACGCACACGGTGCTTGTCCACCACAAAGCCCACATGGCATGAGCAGGGATCGATCCGACGACTCCTAGCACCAGAGGTGAGCGCTCTACCAACTGAGCCACCGTGTCTGCGCCAAGGAATCTTAATAAAGATGGAAATATAAAACTAACGTATGGTAGACAGGAGTTGTTACAAATAAACACAAATAATAGTAAACAATTTCCAGAATGTGGGTTGAAGTGTCCAATTGAAGACATATATTTAAGGAATCATCAAGATGGTAAGAATCTAAGTTCGTCTAATGAAGTTAAAGATGAAAGTAAAGCTAATAGTTTTCTTTTGCAAAATGAAAGCAAGTCCATAGCTGTATCTAATACTACTGGTGAAACTAAAAAAAAACGATGGGTATGCATCAAAAAGTGAAGATATTGTCGAAGTGACTAAGTGAATACAAGAAAAGGTTTTGAAAGAACAAATATCTGAAGAAAATGAAATGTTCAAAAGTAGATCTGGTGAAAGAAGTTCAACAATACTCAGAGGATGAAGACATCATGGTTGGTAAAAGAAAAAAGAAACCGTACTAAGGATTATGGACAACTTATAGAACAAATGTATCAGAGAGCTTTAGGTAATTTTAAACAAAGAAATTATCGAAAAGCAGGAAACATATGTATAGAAGCTTCGAGGATTATAGAGAAATATAAATTAGATCCAGAAACATATGATCATATAGATGTCTTATGGAATAAATCACTTTCACATGTAAGGGGAAAGAGGCCAATGCTGTGTTTTAGTTGAAGAAGATGATGTTGGTATAATTAATGTTTAAAGCAAATTGATTGATTAAATTGATTATCTATGAAATGAACTTAAATAATGAAATGCTTCTACTGCAGTATATAAAAACAAATTTATTTATGCTACAAGTAATTAATTTTATATTAAACTGTTGTTGCAAGCGTAATAAACAAATTTAATTATGCGAAAAAAAAATGGTTATCAAAGTAAGATATCAAATGATGTTTAAAAATGAAATGTATGTTAAATAATTTATGAAATGTTAATTGTTGATATATTTTATGATATATCCATGCAGTTCTCCATGCAGTGATTAGTCAAGCGGTCAGAACAAACGATGTAAATACCTGGATGGACATTTTCTTCTTTCCTTATGCTGTTCTGCGCGTACCGCAACAGTCTGATCATGTGACTAATCTCACTACTTGGGTTAAGCAAGGAGTTCGTTGTTGGCTCGACAATCATCGTGATGCAATTCCTTGTCCTTCAACAAAACGACGGAAAACGAGCTCATCTACAGATTCCTTCCACATCAAGATGGTTGAAAACAAGATTGTTGATGGAGATATTCGTGGTGCGGTTCGCTTACTTACCTCCGACGACATAGTAGTTACACCAGACGCCACTATCTTGAAAGATTTAAAGAAAAAACATCCACCTCCATCTAATTCTTTCATTTTGCCGGATCCTCCTCCTTCTGCTTCCATAATGTCTCGAGTGTCTGCCTCCGAACTCTTAAAAGCTATAAACTCTTTCCCTTCTGGATCCGCAGGTGGATTGGATGGTCTTCGTCCTTCGATTGTTAAAGATCTTTTGATGTGTAATGATGTTGGCTTAAAAGATCAACTCATTACTTCTTTATGCGATTTTATTTCTATTATCTCTTCTGGGGAAGTACCTATGGATGTTCGTCCAATTTTCTTTGGCGCCACCTTGATCGCCTTAAGAAAGAAGTGTGGAGGAATTCGTCCCATTGCGATCGGTAATGTGTGGCGTCGTTTGACAGCAAAAATTATATGTTTTCGAATTCGTGATTCCGTTAATACTTTTCTATCCCCTCACCAATTAGGAGTATGTGTTCCTTACGGTGCTGAGGCTGCTGTCCATGCCGCTCGTATTTACTTTTCATCTCATCATCCTCGTCCAAAAGCCGTTGTAAAGCTTGATTTTCGCAATGCCTTTAACGAATTAAATCGCGATGCCATGTTAAAGGTGATTCAAAAAGATTTCCCGTTGATTTATCATTATGTTTTTCAGTGTTATTCTCAACCTAGTGATCTCTTTCTGGGTGATGACATCATTTTATCTCAACGTGGAGTCCAACAGGGTGATCCCCTCGGTCCTGCTCTTTTTGCAATTACACTACAATCTATTGTCAATTCTATAACAACCGAATTAAACTTATGGTATTTAGATGATGGCACTATCGCGGACGATCCAGACCTAGTTCTTTCTACCTTACTTAACATTCGGGATGCATCTTCAGCAATTGGCTTACATCTGAATTTTTCGAAGTGTGAAGTTAGTTTTCTAAATGTTCCGCAAGACCAGAACGATGCTCTTTATTCAAGATTTATGGACTTGGCTCCTGGAATACGTTTTATGACTTCTGATTCAGCATATCTACTTGGCTCCGCCATCTCTACCGAGGCCCTACGGAGTCTACTGATTGCGAAGATTTCTAAGCTTGAATTTTTCTTTTCCCGCTTATCTTCGATTTCAGCACATTCAGCATTCTATCTACTTCGTGCTTCCTTTTCGATCCCCCGATTAATGTACTTTTTACGTTGTTCTCCTTCTTGGCGGGAAGAGTCCTTATTACAGAGTTACGATTGTGTTTTACAGGCAGGCCTCGAATCGATCCTTAATTGTTCTTTGAGTGGCAAGGCTTGGTTACAGGCTACCCTACCCGTTCGGTCAGGTGGACTTGGCATTCGTCGGGCCATGGATTTGGCGATTCCGTCCTTTTTAGCGTCTTTCCATGGTTCTCGTCGTCTCGTTGAGTCGATCCTTCCACTGGGCCTTTGCCTCGACCCGGACGCCTCTATTCAAGATTGTTCAGCAAAATGGTCTACGTTAAGTGGATCAAGTTCTCCTCTTTTGGATGTCAATAGCTCTCAGTCTTCTTGGGACGATCTTCTCATCAAACGTACACAATCGCAGTTACTACAATCCGCTACTTGTCTTGAAGATAAAGCCAGGCTACTAGCAGCGTATTCACCTGAGTCCGGTCTTGGCTCCAAGCTTTGCCTTCTCCTCCTCTTGGCCTACATCTTTCGAATGAAAGCTTCCGGGTTGCTGTTGCCTTACGTTTAGGAGCAGACGTCTGTGTACCTCATCGTTGTCCAGCCTGTGGAGCATTCGTGGATCAACGGGGCCTTCACGGTCTCTCCTGTATCAGGAGTGCTGGTAGACACATGCGTCATTCTAGTGTCAATGATGTCATCCTCAGAGCTCTAGTTTCTGCTAATGTACCATCGGTACGAGAACCATCTGGCTGCAGCCGCTCCGACGGTAAGAGACCTGATGGAATGACACTAGTTCCATGGCAGAGAGGAAGACCTCTATTATGGGATTTCACCTGCGCTGATACATTCGCAATTTCAAATGTTACTCATTCTTCCTTGAAAGCGGGCGGTGCTGCTATTCGTAGAGAGGCCGATAAAAATCGAAAATATTCTAATCTACTTGCACAGTATATTTTTGTTGCGATCGCAATTGAGTCAAGTGGTACTTGGGGCACCGCAGGCCTTAATTTTATTAAAGAAGTTGGTCGGCGAATACAGATCGTTTCAGGTGATGCTCGCTCGACCACCTTCCTAATCCAGCGCCTCAGTATCGCAATTCAGCGAGGGAATGTATCTTCTATTCTTGGTACGTTGCCTCCTGGGAAGGCATTAGACGAGATTTTCTTGCTTTAAAGATGCTATAAATTATTTTAAAAGGTCTTCGAGAATTGTAATCGTTGTACAATAAATATTTATATTTAATGTTTTTATGATTTATTTATGATTGTTATGTAAAGTAAATATGAATTATATAATATGACAAACAGCAAATTATATTAAACGAGTTAAAAGGTGATTTGAAAGGATGAATATACCAGATAATTGAAAAGAAGATGATTTTAAAATGAATTAATTATTATTGAATTGATTTCTAACAAATAACTGCAAACAAAAGATTGAAGTATGGTAAATAATTATTAATTCAAATGAGATAAATGAAATATGATTATTATATAATATCAAATATTACAATGTGAAGATGATTTTTATTTTTATTCATTATTCATTATTTATGTTGTTTTAAAGTAGTTTATTGGACTACAAAGCTTAAATGTTTAAAATAATAATAATAATAAAATTATTTTATTTTTTTTATTTCGGAAGGGGGAAGTTGTGATATGACCCTATGACAAGCCATAGTTGGCATTATTACTAAGAATATAACAGAACAAAGGAGTTATCACTTTCAATTGTTTTAGTGTTATTTAGAATGTAAAACGGTTTAATTTTATACTGCATGATTAGTTAAAAGAGAAAAGAAAAATATTTATTATTGTTTTGTATATTGCGGGTTGGTGTTAATGAAATAGTTGAAATGATGCTCAGTAGATGGCAGCACAATTTTATCATAGTGCAGCATGTAAAAGTGGATTTATTGTTAAAGATGATGTTAAAGAGTTATATCTGAATATTGTTTGAGAAATGATTATGTCTTTACACTTGCTTTAAAAGTTATGTGGCGTAATAAATTAATGTACATATAAATGTAAATACTCTATGCTGGTATCTGTCAACGAAACAAATCAAGGAATCAATCATATGTAATCGGATTTATTTCTGATTTATTAAGAATAAAATACTTAAGTTTTGATATGACGTTCTTGTTACTATGTAGCAATTTGCTACAAGACGAAGCTTATTATCGCTTCTTTGGATGCTTTGATGCTCCTCAAGAGTAATAATAAACAGCTCTAGAACGGGTTTTTACGTATGCCTCTTGTAGTCTCCACTTGATGTGCGGACCCATCTTGATCTGGAGCAATTTAGGCAACCCGACGGAGACTAAGCTTATACTATTCCCTCAGAAGTTCAAATAGGTATCCAAGACCCCTGAGATACAAAGAATTTGAAGAGTAATTGATAAAGCCAATACGAACCTTTATCAACCAATTGCATAGCTAACTGAGTATGCAGGATGACACCAACTGCGTAGCCAACTGAGTGTCGAGGGGTGTTTGAACCAATTGCGTAGCCAACTGAGTGCGGACAGAAGTCTGGTTAAGGTGTACACACCAGTTGCGTAGCCAACTGCTTGTGCAGGAAGGTACCAATTGCGTAGCCAACTGAGTACCAAGGAGTGTTCCAATTTTGTAGCCAACTGAGAACGGAGGAAGGAGAGGAGCTGACCACATGGGAGCGAGTGATACCTTTGTCTTACGTTGGTCCATTTTATAGGTAATTTTGAGGTTGTCTTTGTTCTTCTCCTTTGGCGACTTGAGCTCCATCTGATCTTTACTAGTAGAGTTGACTGTCGTCTGCACCTATTTATGTGTCACTACTTG
>JAGDQP010003242.1:68138-96037 GCA_022664845.1 Lepisma saccharinum
CAAGGATAAATTTCTACACTACTCACTAGTTTGATTTGCAAGGATAATGAAAGGATTTGACTTTTCCTTAGATTTTTTATAAAAGAGAAGTTCGAAAGGATTACAAAATCTCGTAACAGATACGATGGCAGACATTTAAATAGAAGTTAGCAAAGCAAAATTACTATTTGTCACAGCCGATAATTTCTTCCAATTGCGATTCAACATAAATTACTTACTCCTTTTAGATAACAAAACTCTTTATGCAATCGAACCATCAAGTAATACATGCTCCATGCTCTCTTTAATAGGTAACTTAAAAATACTTCCGGGCATATAAAACTTCTTATTTAAAACTAACTATGCCTTTATTTATGGCATGAAGGAAGTATCAGAATATTTGATCCTACCCTTACGCGAAACGAAATAATAATAATAAAAAACTACATCCGAAATCCGGAATACTAAGGATAATGACCCTGCTCGAGACAGATATAGAACTGAAAATAGTACTACTATAATGAAAGACTTAAGATCTGATCCTACGCTATTTAAACTGTCAAACGTAAACTAAAATAAAAAATCAGTTAAGATCAAAATTGCCTTAAATGTCAGGTAGATTTCAACTAACTTGTCACTTCCGAAAAACTTTATGAAAATCTTAAAGAGTCTTCCCTTACCTAATTTCAGAACATTAATTATACTAAGCAAGACTTCATTCAAGAAAATAATTACGTTAATAGTATGATATGCCTAATATGGAAAAAGAACCATTTCATTCATTTTTCTACCGTGGGCAATTTCCAGGTACCTAACATTCTTATGTACAGAATGGCCACAGACTGCATTCATCTGTTCAAAATTACATACATCTACTCTACTTTTCCTTGTAGGATAATTACTACCACTACTAATAATTATCAAAATACAAAAAGGAAAGAATGAACTGATCTTACCGATTCCATATAATCACTGCTTTCCTTGGTACCTCTGAGAAATAATTCCCAGTTTAGTTTCAATCTCAAATGGTCAATCCTCACCGATAATAATAATATTCTCCAAAGAAATATTCGAATATCACATTCAGGCCACAATATATGACACTTGTATGATATAGACATACGTACTTAACAGCCCAATCTGCATTCAACTTTCGTGATTGAATTAGATTTCATATTGAGGGTTATACTCAAATTCCTCACCAACTATAAACTACTTCCTCACCATTCGATAGAGAAAATTGATCTAACAAGTCAGAACAAAACCCCGCGTTCACAGAAAATTAATTCACAACAGTGCCTGTAGATGGCACAAATATCGCTATATCAAAATTGGTTCTGACCTTGATATAGATGAGAGAAGATGAGTCATAGCTCAAAGATTCAATTCTAAAAAGAAAGTTTTTTTTTCTTTTATTTAATTAAAGAATCACGTTTCTTTCAAAATAATTTTCTTAACAACGGAGAAAATTAAGTTGTTACATGACTTACTGTGGAAGGATACTGTTCACGTAAGAACAATTCTTAGTTGCATTTTTACCTTTAATAATAGTTCTTGTGGTTTTCTTCTCGCTTAGTAAAAACAGTCTTGCAGCTTTCATACACTGCGGATATCCCAGTCACCTAATCCGTAAACAATTAACCGTGTCAGGAACCACCAAAACTCCAACTGGTTTTCCCGCGAAGCTCTCTCCGCTCCCAGCCTTCTCACTTAGTACCATCCTAACCTTCAGGTCCTCCAATGTCTCATCAAAGCAGCGCATCCCATCTTGACTGCGTCACCTGAAACTGGAAGATGTTCTGTTCATTCCTTCATACCACACACACACACACTCGAAACTAAACACGATCCTAACAAGAACTGGAAGCATAAACTATGATGCAGAACATGTGCCATTTTTGAATCCAATCTGGCCTGCGAGCATTCCGTTACTCACAACATATACTCTTTTCGAATACTCTAGCAATTGCATTTCTTCCAACTTTATGTTCCTGTTATGCTGTAATCTATCTTACGCCCTCCCAAACACCTATAACCATCCGCATCCACAATCATCTTTACTCCTCCAGATCACAGTCAGCTCATCTTCCCATATCACTTCTTTGGCTGTTTAGTGGTTTTTTTCTGGCCTCTTTAGTAACTTTTCCGTCTTCATGACCTGGCTACTCCGTTACCTGTTTTCATTTGGAAACATGACCGCTCCTAGAACACTATTTCTCTCTGTCCGTCTCAACTCCTATAATGTGAACACGCCTTTGGCGAAACCTTACATTTTCTTGTGTATGTGTAAAGCTAACGAGCTTCTAGTCGAAAACCTCACATACACAATAGAAAATGGCAACGTTTTCGCCGAAGGCGTGTTCACATAATAGGATTGGGACGGACAGAGAGAAGTGGTGATAAGGAGCGGCCATGTTGCCAACTGAAAGCAGATAAAGGAGTAGCCAGGTAATGGAGGCGAAAATGTTAATAAAGGGGTCAGAGAAGCACTAAATGGCGAATAAAATGTGGAGATAAGAGAGTGAAAAATCATAATAATGACTGATGAAAGAAGAAGGGAAGAACTAATAATAAAGAAAATAATAAGAACGAAAGGGATTGAGGGGAAAGAAGATGGAGTAATGAAAAAGAAGAAAAAGAAAAGGAAGAAGAAGAACTGGGATAAAGTGATTTACATGCAGTTAAGGGCAAGTTCATAGTTTGCGGAGAGAATGGAGATTTACGTCTGCTCCCATCTCTTTCTAGCTGTGGCAGGTGAGTTGTGAGGATACTGACACGGAAGTTTTCGTCAAAGTTTCGGCCGTGATGTAAAGTGTGTTGTTGTATGGAGAAATGAGGCAGTTGTTATTAGAAGGAGTAACGATGGTTGTTGATACGGATAATTATAAATTTCTCCAATGTAGAATGCGGATCGTAGTTTACAGTATACGAAGAAGATAAAGTTGGAGAAAATGTAGATTCCAGAGTGTCGGATAGAGTATATTTTGTGAGTGATGGAATACGCGATGGTCAGACTGGGATAAAAAAAATGGGACAGATTCTGCAGCAGGGTTTACTGCACTTCTCAGCTTTACGGCGCTCAGTTATGTTCAGAATCATGTTGAGATTTGGGGACCTGGGGTAAACTATTTTGGGGAAAGAGGGGAAAAGCTCTTTCAGTCGCAGGTGACGCAGTCTAGTTGGGATACGACAGTTTGAGGAGATTTTGGAGGATGTTTTTGTTGGGTCTGAACCCACATAGCAAAATGACGTCCCAGGGATATCTGACGGATCTCCTGGCAGGATATTTTGACGTCCGTAGGACGTCCTGTTTAAGTCCCGTTTACATCCATGGGACGTATAGTTATAATTAATCCTTCGTATAACTATACGAAGGCATATCCTTCGTATAGTTATAATTAATTAAATAATAATAATAGTAAGGTCGATTTAATTTATAGAAATTCCAGGTAGGTAATCCCGCATGGCCTTCCGGGGGACATCCATACGGGATGAACTGTTTGTATTTCTCACAGAGTTATCCCACGGACGTCCTTAGGACATCGCTATGGGAGCAGGACCATTCTGACGGTAATGGGATCTAAATGGGACGTCCCAGCGACGTACTCTGCTATGTGGGAAGGCTGGAATGGTATACTAGGTGAGAGAAAATTGGGAGTGGGGGAAGCTTTGGTGGAAGGCCGGTTGGAGTGTTGGTGATTCCTGGCACCATTCAATTATTTACGGGGAGAGGTGAGGAGATGCTACTGAAATAATTTTCAAGTAGGCCGTCAGAGAAGCACCTGCGGGATATGTCAAGGATAACCATATGTCAGACATTGTTCGGTATGGAATGAATGTGAGCTATTTAAATGAAAATATTGTATGCTGTTGGTGACGATGTGGACACCAGTCTGAAGTTGATTATTTTTAAGCCAGGTATCTCTACATCTAGGAAAGTTGTGTGTTCTCTGAAGAAGGACTAAGTGGATTTGATAGGAAAGGTGCGGTTAGGGTTGTCATGTTGTGTGTGAAGTTCCCGTACATCTATCTCTGGAATGCAAATTGTAAGTAACCTTGTTTCTTCCTTCTTTCATCATTTATGTATTCCCGCGTCGGAATCCTTTGTTCCGAGGACTTTGATGCAACACCACGTCTTTGTCCGTTCTATGTATTTTTCCCGTTACTTTTCCTAAGTATTATTTCTACGTTCCTTTGGATTTTTTCTATCTCTTGTTTATTGTTTTTTGGTCTCAATCGTGTTTCATCTTCATCATCATTATTATTATTCACCGAGAATTTAGATCACACATCTATTACTATTAAAGGTATAAAGTTAATGTCTATTCGACTTTCTGGATGATAGGTGTTTGGAAGTAGATTTAGAATGTACTGAGCGATGTTTAATTTTGAAGAATTTTATGTACAAATAGAACAAACACTAGAATCTATGGTTAAACAACGTACTTAGCATAATCCAATCAAAATTACAATAATTTATTTTGATACATTAAAGAATAAAATACCTCAAAATGTATTACAACATCATAGAGGTGACTATTTTCAACTATAGAAGCAGGTAGCATAATAAATTGTGTTTCAAATATCGGGCCGTGATTTTTTTTAAAATATATATATGTGTACGGCACGTGACATTAGAAGTTATTTAAATATGTACAATGGGTTATGTTATTAAACTTCCAATTGAGGTGAAAGACGTACTGTTGGCGATTAAGTCCTTACGGACTAAAACTTTCTCAGGTGTAGATCAGATCCCAATATTAGTGAACTCACTGATACCGTATTATCATCTTTATTCAATTGGAGTCTCTCGATACACCAGTAACACTCAAACGTTGAAACACGGTGGATGCAACGTTAGTTCTGTTACGTAATTTTAACGTTGTATATGTGCCTGTCCTCCTGTTCAACAGGCTTTTGGACCTTTAGAATAACGTATGCTTTAACGGCAAGAAGTAGGCGATGGACAGCTTATTGTTTTAACGTTGTATTTGCCCACCTGTTCAACGGTTCAAACCCACGTTTTGCATTTGACCAAAAGAGAGCATTGAGTTTGTAAATTTTCCACGCGTCTGCAGTGGGATTCGAAGCTTTAACTTTCCGAACTCGTCATTAGTAGCTCTTCATGCTAGCCACTCATCCACGAAGCCACGAAATAGTGAGTAACTACTATTTTACTATTCCTTTTATGTTACAAAATCTTTCTCTGAAGTAAAATTCAGGAGAGGTGACCACATATTTTTTTTACAGTGATTCCAGGGAGAATGGGGATAATTCAACTTCTTCCTTGATGCTAATGTAAATTTGTCTACCTTTTCTCTCCCCGTTCCCACAAACTACATGCAAAATTACTCCATTCTTAATACTTTTTATCTATTCTCGTTGAACTTGAAGTTTAGAAATGAGCGTGTATGCCAATCAGAAAATTCCTAATATCTGGTGTAGTAAGAAGTGATCCATTATTTTGCCAATAGATGGCTTCAGTGATCTGTATCTCGCGTTGTATAAGTCCGATTGGGTTCAACGAGATGGCGTTCAAACGATGAGTTGCGTACTACAAACACTGTTCAGATAGTCGTGATGAGTTGACTCAGTGTTGTGTGAGCGCGCGTCAAAATGGACACTAGCAAACAGAAAATACGCTATATTTTACAGTTTTTCTTCGATAAAGGCGAAAACGCAAGCCAGGCGGCTGCAAATGTGAATAGTGTTTATGGTCCTGATACTGTAACAGCCAATCACGCGCAATTTTGGTTTCGTCGATTCCGTTCCGGTGATTTTGACGTCAAAGATGTACCACGCACTGGAAGGCCAAGTGTCGAAAATGTCGATAAAATCATGGACATTGTCGCGTCCGACCGTCATGTAAGCACTGTTTCGATTGCCCAAGAGCTAAATATTGCACATAAAACCGTGTGGAACCATTTGCATAAGGCTGGATACACAAAGAAGCTTGATGTATGGGTGCCACACGAGTTAACGCAAAAAAACCTCATGGACCGAATTTCCATCTGTGAATCGCTGCTGAATCGCAACAAAAGCGACCCATTTCTGAAGCGGTTGGTGACTGGTGATGAAAAGTGGATCACTTACGACAACGTCACGCGAAAAAGGTCGTGGTCGAATGGCGGTGCGCCGGCGCAAACGGTGCCCAAGCCAAGATTGACGGCCAGGAAGGTTTTGCTGTGTGTTTGGTGGGATTGGCAGGGAATTATCTACTATGAGCTGCTCCCCTACGGCCAAACCCTTAACTCGGAACTATACTGTCAACAATTGGACCGTCTGAAGACATCAATCGCCCAGAAGCGGCCAGCTTTGGCCAATAGGAGAGGCATTGTGTTCCACCAGGACAACGCCAGGCCACACACATCGATAGTTACTCGCCAGAAGCTCCGGGAGCTTGGTTGGGAGGTTCTTATGCATCCACCTTATAGTCCGGACCTGGCACCGAGTGATTACCATCTGTTCCTGTCCATGGCGAACACGTTTGCTGGTGAAAAATTCGCTTCAAGAGAGGCTTGTGAAAATCGACTGTCTCAATTTTTTGCCAATAGGGACAAGGGCTTCTATGAGAGAGGCATCATGATATTATCTTCCAAATGGCAACACGTTATCGAACAAAACGGCGCATATGTGACCTAAATCGCATCATTCTAACTATGGTAAGTCAAGCCTTCAATGTCATGCAAAAATAATGGATTACTTTTTACTACACCAGATATGATTTTAGAAAAGAGAAATAACGAATATTAGGATTTAGTGCAAGGATAACGAATATACAGTGCAAGGATTTAGGGAAAAGTAGAGAATACAAAATTAGCACCTCTGAAATGTTACTTTCTAATATATATTGTATATATTTTCGAATCATATTTATTCTTCAAACCGGGGAGTCAAATAACCGGGCATTAAAGCCTTAATCCAAGGAGACTGCCCAGAAACCGTAGGTGAATGGTCACTCTAGTATAGGTTAGAATTCCATACTGTACAGGATTGCTGATTGTATCTTGTGTTAGTTCGTTGATATTTCTCTCCCCTTCCGGCCCATCAGATCTTTGACAATATTGCTAAAAGATGGCATCATTTTCGGGACTAGGGTCTTCGTAATGAAAGTGAGCCTTCGTAACTATTGTGATTAAATATTGTCAGTCTTCGTAACATGAAAGGAATAGTAAAATATTCATGATTATGAGGATTCCTTTTGACCGAGCGGTTACAGCGACAAACTACCAACAACGAATGCAGAAAATTCCAGCTTCGAATCCCACTGCAGACCGGTAGGGAATTTATAAACAAAATCATTATATTAACCTGAAAGTGATGGACGAAAACAGCAACTGTGGTGAGTAATTCTCCGTCATGAAGTTCAATGCTCTCTTTTGGCGAGATAAATGAAAAAGGCGGTTTTGAACCGTTAAACAGCGTAAATACAACGTTACAAAAACGTTTCCAAAATACTCCACTTCTTGACGTTAAAAACGATGTTGATTCTAAACGTCGAATAAACCGTTAAACAGGCGGACATGTCGGTACACATACAACGTTAAAATTACAAAGCGGGACTAACGCTGAATCCACCGTTTCTCAATGTTTGTGTGCTACTGGGGTAGATAAATATCCAGAAAGTTAGAAAACATTCCTTACAATTCTCATTCCTCATTCCATATAACTATAGAGCGATTCCACGTGTCACGTACTGACATTTACAATACACTTTTCGACTTTAATTGCCTTATAACTCCTGTTATAATTGCAACAAAGGCGATTTCAGCACACCGTTGGACAGAGGAGACATTGAAGAATACATTCCCGGTGAAAGAACACGTAATCAATAAGAATACTATATATTATTTAATGTTAAAGTTGTCGTCACGCACTGACATTTTTGCAACCCACACTTACACTCTGACATACATTTCCCCAAAATTCTCTGAAAGTATGGATCCCCCAAAAGTTTAAATAAAAAAAAAAGTTTAAGTTTAATTTTAATTTTAAAAAAATCCAGAATATAATAATCGTATAGGAGGAAAAACACAGCGTTACGCACTGACATGTTTTCGTCACGCACTGACATCTGTGAATTATTAGATGAATTTACCTTGTAAGTATTGCTTTATATTTGCACATTCTGATAGAAATGAACTAACACACTCAATTACAGATCCTAGATAAAATATCACTATAAAATGTAATGCTTAGCCAAAATTTTTATGTTCCAAAAGTTAAAAATTTTAAATCAATTCTGCAAATAAGTCAAGTCCTGTAGTAATAAGTCAAACATACAGTGAACATTTCCTAGATTAGTGCAATCAGCTCTTGGAAGGTATCCAGAGCCGCAAGTACGGGAGAGCAAAGGGTGCACGTGCCTTCCCGGGATCGCGCCAGGATTTTCAGTTTGGGGGTGTAAAGCAAGAAATGGAGGGTGTAAGTGCAGTTTTGCACAGTTTCTATCATTTTCGACCATAACATTTTTATTTTGAGGGTGCGCTCGAGAATTTAGGGGTGATATTCCCCACATGGGAGTCTGGGAGAATCACGCCCCCCGAACACCGGACTGAATGCTGCAAATGAAGATAAGGAAGGGGCGTTGTATATTTTTGGCTCCTTCGAAGGGACGCCAAAATCGGATATTGCTCCCCTTGCAAAAATACAAGCTACAGCCCTGGGTATACGATGTGTGTTTACTAAAAATACTTTAACAAGTCTTAGTACAAATTCATAGTGAGCTTCTGTTATTGGATTATTAAAAAAGTTTTTTAAAAAAACTACGATTTTAGTATACTAATTCTAATTATGAGTTATAGAACTAAAATGTTGGAATGAAAAATTAAAAATATATACATATTAAACTTTTTTCTTTTATATATTGACATAAATGAATGACCTATTTCTGTCTAGTCTTATTTACGGCCTGGCAAGTATTATAATTTAAACTCGATTGCATGATCATGTCAACATGTCAGGCTCTTTTTATCTTCCTATAAGCTGTTGCCCTATCTACAACTTGATCTTGTTTTAATGAAAATAAAACTTCAAACATTCCCCTATTAAGTAGTACATTAGAAAGTTTTGTTGGACCCATGCTTTCAGATTCAGAGAGTTTGGGAAATATATATCAAAGTGTAAGTGCTGGTTGTGAAAAGGTCAGTGCGTGACGGCAACTTTAATATTATATAATAATTAGTATTTTTAATATACACGCGTTATTTAATAGAGAACGTGATCCTCAGTACTTCTGCTAGCATATCATATGTCCAAATTACATATTTTGAATCTCTCGGGTATATACCGTAGTTCGAAAAGTATATTCTGAATGTCAGTTTGTGACGCGTGGTATTGCTCGTTAATGTTTTACACAAAATTTATTGTAATTAGGAAAAACGTTTTGAAATACTTTTTGTTCAGCTTTGACTCTAATGCACCACACGAAAGCACACTTTACTTTTCACCAAATATTTTGCAGTAGACAGTATTTTTCATAGTACATTGGAAGTAACACACTCACCATAATCTGAGAGCGTCACGCACTGACCATACTATATTAATGATTTACACAAAATCTATTGTGATTAGAAAAATAGTTCCAGATACATTTTGTTCAGCATTTGACCTTAAAACACCATACAAAAGCAATTTACTTTTCATCAAGTATTCTGCAGTGTATAGTACTTTTTATATGTGGAGCGTCACGCACTGACAGAATCATGTAGTCGATTTTTATAATGCTTGTCAGGGCGTGAGGACGATTATTAGCAAACAAACCAATAGTTTATGTCAATATAGAAAAGAACGAAGTTTAATTTACATTTTTTTTTTAAATTTTAAATTCCTATGTTTTTACCTGAATAATTGACTGTTAAAATGAAGTAAAATTGTAGCTATTTTCGTGAATTTTTAAATAACCCCAAAACAGAAGCTAATTACGCCATTGTACTAATTATTTTTTTTTCATTTCTTTATGTAAACATGAATTGTATACCTTTTAGGAATCGATTGCGCTAATTAAAATAAGTTCATAATACGTTTCGATTTTTACCATCGGACTGGCTCTGGCTGATCGGAAAGACAGACCGACAGAATGACCTGCCTGTTCTTGAAATTGTATCTGATTGACGTATTACTTAATATCTCTCTCTCTCTTTGCTTGTCTATTTCTCTCTCTGCTCTGGTGGCCTGCTGCCTTCACAAGTAAACGTTCTTTCGTAACAATCGGGTATGATCTAGACATGGTATATATATGTTCTGAAAGTACACAACCAGAATAATATAAATGTGGAATCCTAGCGGCAGACGGCAAAGGGTATAGAAGTTATGAGGGTTTAAAGGAGGATCCGGTCGCAACAGTAATCCACTATAACATCTCGTAGCGTTGTTACATAACACACGTGCACTGTAAATACAACTTCCAAATCACCTATTACAAGGTCGGACCGTGGATATGTGGTTAAGGCGTCGGCTTGTTGAGTGAAAGAACATGGGTTTCTTTCAAAACACATTTCTCTTGCATTGTTCATAGATGATCTTTGGGTTAGGGTAGGTTAGGTAAGGTTAGGTTCGGTTATTTTTGCTCAAACCTGACCTTACCTAACCTCCGATAACCCATGGTTACTAAAAATTCAAGAAGACAATTATTAATAATAAATATGAACAGGTAGAAATATTAAATATTATTATTGTTTTAAAAGAAAAAAAAAACTAAAAAATCTTATCCCGCCGGGATTCGAACCCGTGTTCTTTCACTCAACAAGCCGAAACCTTAATCACATATCCACGGTACTACCTTGTAAATGGCGATTTCGAAGTTGTATTTGCACTGCACGTATGTTACGTAGCAAAGCTACGAGATGTTGTAATGGATTACTGTTGCGACCGGCTCCTCCTTTAAACCCTCATAACTTCTATACCCTTTGTCGTCTGCCGCTAGGATTCCACATTTATACTATTCTCGTTGTGTACATTCAGAACATATATACCATGTCTAGATCCCCGATTGTTAGGAAAAAACGTTTACTTGTTAATATTTATGCTAGCTGCTGGATTCCGTGGAATTTCTTCCGGAAAGAGTCGATGAACTCTGTTGTAGTTTTCCCGTTTGGGTGCTCGTCAGTGGCGTACAGTTGAAAAGTTTCACTGATTGGTTAAAAAACATCTGATATATTTAATAAACTAATGATTTTATTTGTATTATTTCAATTTAATGTTACTTAAATATAAAGTTAATGTTGTTTTCAATTTGTTGCTTATTTATTTGTATGTTTAATCATTTTATTTAGTAATGTAGTATATAGTACGCACTGCATGAGATGGATCTGTTTTATATTATAACACATTTAAATGTACTATTCAACTTGTTTTACGGTGACATTTACTGGCTTTTGTATGCTTTATACTTTGTCTTTTTACCCAATAAATTTAAATTCAAATATTATTATTACATTGTTTACTTATTTTTGCGTTTGAATTTTTATTTCACCCACACAAACTCTCCGGACTCTCTTCTTATATTTAATACCTGCAATCCTGCCTTTATCTAGGACTCACATCAAAAGAACAAATCCCCAGAATCCCCTTGTCCTGTTTCCTGCTATCCCTTCGTCACAAGCTTTCCTTCTCTGCATATATACTTCTGTCAACCTGACTACATTAATACTCTCATTGCACATTCGTAAGCCTTATAACTCTCCATTCAACTATAGTTCCTAATTCAAATCCATTTTTTCTTCCCGTCTCTTCCTCAATGTGAAATCCAAACACCTATCTCTGGCCTATGTTTGTCTGCCCTCTATTTCGCCCTATCTCTCTCTTCAACGTTTCCTCTTCTTCCTTTGCTCAGACTCTCTCCCATATTAATAAATCTTCCTGAGCCTATCTCTCTACACGTTTTCCGGAGAAACGTAACCTTTGCAATTCAGAAATTGAAATACAGTAGTGAACCCGTCATTTTAACACAACCCAAAAGTAATAAATGCCCCCAGCCAGTTTTCAATTTTTCTTTCCGCACACTTACAGCTAGCGAATGGAAAGACTTTTCCTACACCCTTTTCTTCTCTCCTTCCCGTCATATTCTTTTCTCCTTCCCGTCACTCATCCTGACGTCTATAAGGTCACCACCTCAAACACCGAAACACATCATACAAATTCCATTAACTATCTAGCAAAGACTTCCATTAACTCCCTGCCTCCAAGCCATTGTGTTAAACTATACATTTTCTTCTTTCCAAACAAATGGACAGGCTCTACTCACGTCACAACCTCATTCCTTCATTCAGGTCCGACCATTGTTGTCCGCCATACTGATAAGGGATCCACCACGGTAGTCATGAATTAGTCTGACTATCGATCCGAAGCAGCCTCCTGCCTAGCCTAGTCGGTAGCGCGTTCGACTTCTGTGCAAGCAGTCTCGGGGTCGATTCCCGGTGGGGGGTCAAAATTTCGGTGTTGACCCAGCATCGTGAGGACAATTGGGGAGCTACTTGAATAAAAGAAGTAGCGGACTGTGGTCATGAAAGTCAGACACACGGCTGCAAGGAGGCGTTACGCTGACCATGTAGCCCTCTGATGACTTGAACGTAATACAGCCGTCTGACAGGCCAAGGTCCTTAGGGGCTGTCGCGCCACCCAGTTTAGTTTACTTTTAGTTTTAGTTTATCCATCCGAAGCCCTCAAACATCTTTCTGATCATATTATTTACCACACCTTCGATCCTTCATTCCTTTACAAGATCCGCATCTACTTTCAAGTTTATGAACTCCGTGTGGGGCTGTTGCAATCCACTATTTCAACTCTCTGTCTCTACCATTCCAGGGATTTCTAAATTTTAGTTACCCCCCTTCCCTACTGAAAGAGTCTCGCGCTCCCTGGCCACCATCTGCAGTTATTCGACTACGCCCTCCTTTTTTATATCAAAGATATCAAACACTTCCTATCTATAATGCATTCTATGTGTTTCCACCTTTTGCTGTTTGCACTCCATTTGATTTCACTTGACCTGACGTCACTGCACACTAACATTCCACACACTCATCTCCCTGCCTTTGAACATTTACTCCACTCACCCAAACCTCGTAAACCCAGAACACCATTCCTGCATCAGGTAGCTCAGTTTCTTCTAACCATGAATAACTTCCCATTGGAAACCAGAACTATTTGAAAATCAAGGGCATAGGCATGCGCACTCGTATGGTCCCTTCCTACGCCAAGGTTTCATGGGACGCCTGGATAAACAATATTTTATGAATTGATTTTAAGGCCTTTAGAACAATATTTTATATCTCTTAAACTTTTTACACGACTTCACTATATTGATGACAACTTCTTTATCTGGACCCACTAAAAAGAATCACTGGAGATATTTCTACAAGATCTTAACTGCACCTTTTTCATCAAATTCACTTGGTCCTTCTTGAGGGGATATAACTTACATAGATATGGATATCTGACTCAAGAACAATCCACTTGAGACTAGAGTCCACATCAAACCTACTAACAGCATGCACTATATCTATTTCAATAGCTCCAATCTATATCATTCAAAACAATCTCTCCATTATGCTCGTACTGTGTGGGGTACCCGCATCTGCTCTTCCGACAAAATTATTTTAGTACTTTCTTTTCAGCTCCCACTGACCATGGATATCCCGGCCACCTCATCCGCAAATGACTGGAGCGTTCCAGGAATCACCAAAGCTCTAACCTGCTTTCCCGCGAGACTCCCTCCGCTTCCAATGTTCTCACTCAGTCCTAGTGTTCAGAAACTCCAAAATACTCCTCTAACTCACATACCATTTTGGACTGCGTCTCCTTAGACTGAAAAAGAGTTTTCCTATCATGCCCTAAAATCGTCTACCGCATGTCCCGGATTTTCAACATGATTCCGACCAGGACTGGACCCATGTAACTACCTTCCACTAAATCCCGCTATAGAACCTTTCCCACTTTTATTTCAGTTTGACCTTCGAGCATCCCGCTATTCACTAAATATACTCTTTCCGACAACGACAACCCTCCACTTTTTATTTCTTTCATTTCCTCTTACGCTGTGACATTCCACCTTCTAGGCTGGAAAAATCCAAACACCTCTAATGATACGCATCAACTAACCATTGTTACTCCTTGACATCACAATTACTTCGTCTGCCCATACCAGAACACACTTCACATCACATCAGCACCTTTGACGAAACCTTTCGTGTTAGTGTCCTGAACATTCTTAATTCTGATTCACTTGTCACAGTGAGGAAGAAATGGGAGCAAACGTACATTTTTCTTCCGCTCTGAAAACCATGAACTCGGCCTTAACTGTACGTAATTCCGTGTAGTCCCAGTTCTTCTTCGTCTCCAATTCCCTCTTCTTCTTTCTCTTCCTTTTAATTTCTTCTTTTCCGGTGCTTCATCTTCCCTCCTCTCATTCGCTACTATTATTTCGCTTCTTTCTCATTCCGTCTGATTCTTCGCCCTCTTATTCTTTTAGGAAGTAGCCCTCCTTCTCCTAGTTACCTCGCTCCCCCACACCTCTATCGCCATTTAGTGTTTTTTCCAGCCCCTTAAGGAACTGTTCCACTTCCATGACTTCCTATTCCATTGACTGCTTTTAGTTTGGCAACATGGCCGATCCTTAGCACCACTCCTTTCTGTCCTATTATGTGAACATGGCTTCAGCGAAACGTTGCCTTCTTTTATTGCGGGTTCGGGGGAGGGGGTGATTTTCCAGTAAGCCTGGTTCTGGCTCCCAAATTATAGGTAATCTTTTTTCTTCCTTATTTCATCATATAGGTAGGGAAGCTCAAAACATCGAATGGCAAAATGCAAGCATAAAAATCTATATTGATAGATGGGGTAATTGGGGACACTTTTAGCAATTTCAAATTTGATTGGCTGTAGAAGGAACAGCTTTAGGAGCACCAAAGTGAAACTATATGCACAGACAATTACAGTTATTGAATTTTAAGACATATGATTCATTTGTACAAACTGTGAAAGATTTCTTCAAACTGATTGTTGTTAAAGAATCACATTGTCTCGGAGTGTGGGGTAAGTGGGAACACCCCTTCTTTTTCTCCTATGTTTATGCTGGTGATATCAGTGAGTAAGTGGGGGACAAAGTTTTGGATATACACTTTTGTACAATGCAAGTTTCATAAAACATAAAGTCAGACATCCTGGGATAGTAGGCCATGTTGCTCCAAGTTAGCTTACCTTATTGTCATAAAAAATATTTTATAGTGAAAAAATTTGCAACACATTTTCTTTATTTATTTCCAAGGAAAATTGGAGATAACTGACAGTTATCTTACGAATTCAAAAAAGGAACTTTAATAACACAGACTACAGTACTCAAACTACAAAACATTACATGTGATGTGGGCCTGCAGCTCTGATGAGCCTGGTGGTAGCCTAACAGGTAAGGATTAACTAACTAACTCTATAGCTTATGGAACTCGCAAGTTCATCGCAGCAGTAACAAACGTTCGCCATTGGATTCTATTCTGGGCAATATCAAGCCAGTTTTCATCACGAACACCTACTTCTCGAAGATCTCTTCTAATATTGTCCTCTCAACGACGTCTCGATTTTCCCAATGGTCTCCTTCCATCCTGCCTTCCAACCAGGATAGAATATAATCTTCGTTTTTCGCCCATTCGAGCTACATGGCCTGCCCACCTTACTCGTCGCGATTTCATTATTTTTATCTGGTGAATCGTACAGTCCGTGGAGTTCTTCATTATACAGTCTACTTCATTCTCCGGTCATCTTGTCCCGTATATCTTTCTCAAAACCTTATTTTCAAACACACGTAATTTATGTTCATCTGCTAGGGTCGTACTCCAACTTTCGCAACCGTAAAGTATTACCGGCAGAATAACCGTTCTGTATATTTTCAAATTCAATTTCTTTGATATTAATCGAGATGTTAAAAGCTTTTGGACTGAATAGAAACATGCGTTCCCCGATACTAAGCGACTTTGTATTTCTTCTGTGACCTCATTTTTGCTTGTTACGTATACTTTTAAGTATTTAAATTTGTTTACTTTCTCTATGACCTCATCCCTAATTCTTATGTTTTTATTTCCTTCATTCCCTGTGTTTCGGCTTGTTATCATGTATTTTGTTTTATCTATGTTTACCTGTAGACCTATCCCATCGCACGCTTCTACTAAGGCATCGGTGCTGCTTTTTAGTGCATCTATATCGTCCCCTATTCAATCTACATCATCCGCGTATACAAACAGTTGATTCAAACCATTCAATGATAGCCTCTTTTCGTCCCTTTTTTCTGGATAAAATATGGAAGAATAAAATACAAACAAGTGAGGTGGAGCCCGGTCGGGGGACCGTGCATATGTGCTACCGCCAGGCTTCAGCAGCGAGCATCCTATTTATATTATCAATGTTCCGTTGAAAAATTTTCGGCGAGACCTTTCCAATGACACCTCAACCACCTTCCTAATCCTTGTAGTTTCAAAGTTGAAATTCCATCTCCGAAACTAGGTAACCGCCCTGACAATCTGAATGAATGATACGGGTTTAAACTCGTCTTTCCGAGACTTTTTCAACGACACCTCAATCACCTTTCTAGCCCTAGTAGCTCCTGAGTTGAAAGTTGTTGACAAACGGATAGATGGACCAAGTGGATGCATAAGGCTTCACAGCACTTACTGTTGAAGCCTAAAAATCAGTCGAGATTATATTTTCTTATCATAAATACTCTAGTATTGCTAAGTTCCTATAGTAAACCTTCATACTCTGATCGACCATGCTTCGTCCCCACTCCCGAGACATGTCCCCACTTAACTCAAGCACAAAAGAAAGGCATGAGGTAAGTGGGGACACTCAAGTTCCATACTTACTGCTGATTCTTGCTTAACCAAATTCCATTACATACCTCATTGACTTTTGGCATTGTTGTTAAAATTTTGCTCGTTTGAGTGGAGCAGGTACTTCTGGAGAGCCAAAAATTAACGGGCATGTGAAAGTTTTTTCCGTGCCAAAACGTAGACCCTTTTTTGCCTTGTAAGTACTATGTACAAGCTCAGTATGAAACAAAAGCTTTTGATATTTACTAGCTGATCATTGAAAACAGATTTGTCCCTATTTACCCCTATCTCCACTTATCCCACCTACCCCTAATCAGTGTGTTTTACTTGTGATGATGTGCGGGTGTGGAACATGGACATTGAATGCTCAATCGACTCAAAAATTAAAGAGTTACAGAAAAGGCAATGGAGAGATTCATGCTAGGAATATGTAGGAGGGACGGAAATACAAATCAATAGATGTAACCAAAGGCGTTACGAAGATTACAACTAAAATTTACTTACAATTAATACTTGAACTATGTGGTTACTAAACCCTAAATTAATGACGGAAGATGTATAGTTGGAGGAGTTTATATTAGTTAATATTATCTATGGTGCTATGCGATGTTTTAGTGTCATGTGTTGAGGAGTATATTGTGATGTGGGTATTAAATATAGTCAATAGAGAAATTATATTGTTGCATCGAGCATTGCGTGTTCTAAAATTTGCATTGAAATCATCACATATTACGATAGATTTGTATTTACGATGAATTCTTTCCTACAGTAATTATTTTCCCTAACTTGCCTTCGATTTGAGTCGCTGTGTGCACAAAGTGCTTTACGCAGTTTAATACATGAGGTCTAGAAATGTTCTAATGAGATTTAACTAGAATTAAGAATCCACCGTTTCGAATTAGAAAGAGATAACAACCACATTTAGCAATTCGACTCCAGTTTCAAGGTCTAGTATTTTATTTCTGAATGACTGGATGTGTTGGTATAATGTAGAAAGGTCAAGTTGTCAAATCGCAACTTACTTTTAGGGCGAATTGTCTGAACCAGATCATATAGTTGATCTGATTTAGATCCCCTTCCCCCCTTCCTACGTTTCCTTCGTCATACCAAAAGAGAGGAATTGGTATTTGAAGACATTTTTCTATAATGGCGTTCTTAATAAGGAGCGAGAGGACATTTTTACTTTTACCATTGAGATGTTGTCCATGTAGACTCCTTTCCATGTCACTGATATACAAGAATTCTGTGTTCGGAAAAAGATTACAAACATTATTGAGAATGTGACTCGTTTTCCTGATTTCAATATTAACACATGTTTGAGAATTTAGATCGTGGAGATATGACACTGATATCGCCATAAATTTACCTTTTGAGTTGGGGATCAAGACGCTTTTTACAGCTGATATAGAGTCCTTAGACTAGTAACATAAAATATCATTTAAACCACACATTCTGACTAAGATATCCTGTTCATTCTGATTGTTTTCTATACCTATTAGTACCTCAGTGCTAGTCGTGCTTTGTTTAACAATACGTGAAGCAAATATAGATGGTAACCTTTCCTGCAATCTTCTGGATAAATCTTTGTCGTGACTGTCAACATAGATTTTTACACTTTTTTTTATATCTTAACAGATGAGCTGTTTGTTTATTTTGAATTGTGCTTGAAATAAAATAATATAACTGCTGAGCAAAACAATACGTTTTAATTAAAAGCTAAAAACGTGTAACAGTTTCACCAACTAACTAACTGCTTGACTTCATTAGTCACACTAACTTATATGGGCAACACAACTTCTCACTGTCAGCTAATCCCGTAACTGACTACACGAAATGAATTAATAATTAACAACATTCACTGATTTCCTTCCACCAACTGTTCCTATTACATCTAAGCACACCAAAATAAGCCTTGCCCTGTAGTTTGTTTTATTTTATATTGCAATGTTCCGTGCAATGTCCCACGCGCATATTATGTAAACAGAACAGTGTTTATAAACATACTTGTGACAAGTGCTGTAACCACAACAAACAGTAGTGACACATAAACATTAGCAGATGACAAGAACAAACTCATCATGGATACAACAGATGGGGTTGCTATCAACTTGCAGAGGGAGTTGGAGTCGTCGAAGGAGGAGCTTGGAGGACCGCAAAGAAGACTATAAAACTACGATGCACCAGCTATAGAGTATCCCTTACTCCTGGGTGGTCAACTCCTCTCCATTTATCTGTTCACAGAAGGCATTGCTTCTGGAACACCCTGATACACAGAAGGCATCGCTTCTGGTATTACCCTCGCATATACGGCATCGCTTCTGCTATGCACTCTGCCTAAACTAATCACTCCTTTGTTCACAGAAGGCATCGCTTCTGGAGCAACCCAGCATACACAGAAGGCATCGCTTCCGGTATGTACTCTGCCTGAATTCACCTTATTGTACACAGAAGGCATCGCTTCTGGTACATCCTAGACATGGCAACTCTTCCGGTGTCTTCCTTACGTACACAGAAGGCAACGTTTCTGACACGATACCTCATCCTAAACGTCTCTTTGGAGAAGACACCCAAAGGAGAAGACGTCTACGACATACATTTATCTATTTTCTGTACTTAGTTTCCTACTGAACGCTCTATTTGATAACCTATTAAAGTTATCTCCTTTTGTAATAAAACTGTTTATGAGCTGAGAGACAAACCCCGAGTATTTATCCTCAGGTACTCTACAAGAGAAACACTAGAACATTACGATATAAGTGGAATAATTATATAAATAAATAAAAAAGGAAGAGAAGATAAAAGGAAAACTAAACAAAAATAAAAATAATAAATTCTACGTCTTACACCAAATGTACAATTTATATTTTAAGGCTTCTTAGTAGCTTATTCCACTGTTCATCAATTTTAAGTCCCGAGTACTGTTTCACTATCCACTTCTATAAATCTTGCTTCTTTCCATTTTCTGACAGTTCATCTTCCTGTCCCAGCACTTTCACTTTACTCCAATCCACTAAAATGTCCCGTGTCTCTTACATGTTTATAGATAGCATTTCTGTCCCTCTCCAACCTAACATCATCTTTATGTTGTTTTATCCGCTCTCTTAACATCTTTCCCGTTTCCCCCACGTTGCACATTTCATAATCACTGCACTGAATTCTATAAATTATTGCTTTTCTTTCCATCATTCCATTCTCTTCTTTTTCTCTCTTATCACCTCCAGTAGTCTCTTTCTTCCTTTTCTTCTGTACGTTGAAACACCTACCATCTTCTTCAGAATTCTCTTTATGACTTCTGTTTCTTCTCCTATACTCTCTATCCCCCACCACAGTTTCTTCTCTTCTTCTCCCCTTTCCTTTTTTCCGCTTCCTGCCTTTCTTCTCTTCCTTGTTTCTTGGTCTCTCCTTTCCTTCTGTACTTCAACCTCCTCTATCATATCCATTTTTGTCTTAACTGCTCATAAAAACCTTTATACCTTCCTCTGCTTCTTCTTTTTCACTGCTGACCTGCCTAATTATGTGCAGTGGCACCCTTATATCCATCCCACACTTATCTATCCTCGCCAAATTCCATTCCACTTCATATCTTGTAGGCTTCAGAACAATCTCTTTTTCAGTGGTAAAGCGTTGGCGTAGCATTCGGGAGGTCGTGGGTTCGATCCCAAAGGCCGACCATCCTGACTAAGGTTTTTCCCAGTATTTTTCCTCAGTCACACCAGGAAAATGCCGTGATGGTACTTTCAACATGGACCCTGACCGACACCTTTCCGAATCCTTTTCCGTCCCGGAGTCTTAGGTACCTAAAGGCTATAAATAAAAATTCAATTCAAGAGTCTCCTTTTTCCATGCTAGAAAGATAATAGCCATGTCAGGAGAATTGTCTATCGTGTGCCTACCTATGTTAGATCAGTGCAGAATAGTATACCTACTAATCGCTTCCCATACACGGCAGCTTGGATGAGAATAGCTGAAGTGAATCAGTAAAGCTTGAGACTGTTCACTGCACTAGGTTCCATCTGTTCTTTGTTTAATTGGTACTTATATGCTTTCATTTTTTTTTTCGTAGGAAAATTAATTTCGTACTGTTCGTATAGGCGGATGATGTAGATTTAATAGCGAAGGATAAAGATTGTTGATTAACATACATTTATTGACGATGACTATTGTTCTTCATCTTTAATCTAGAAAACCACATTAACTGAAAATCGCAATTTTTTTTTTTTTTTTTTGACTTCATGTGTTTCGTTTGTATGCTTACGATATGTAATAAGCAAGAACGAGGTCTCGGGGAAAATAAAAAGGGCAACACGCTGTTTCTATTCAGTCCAGAAACTTCTAATCTCGCTATTAATATCAAGAAAGTTAAAATTGAAAATATACAGAACAGAATTATTCGGCCAGTAATACTTTACGGTTGCGAAAGCTGGAGTACGACCCTAGGAAATTTACATGAATTACAAGAAAATATGATTTCAAGAAGGATATATGTGCCGAAACCGGACGAGATGATCGGAGAATGGAGGAGACTGCATAATGAAGAACTAACTCCATACGCTCTATGATTCACCCGACATTATAAGAATAATGAAATCACAACGGCCATGTAGCTCGGATGGAGGGAGAAACTAATACCATATTCTATTGTAGTTGGTAAGCTGGAAGTAAAGAGACCGTTGTGAAGGAGACGTCGTTGTAATGTCAATGCTAAAAGGGTTCCTCGAGGGGTAGATGTTCATAATGAAAACTGGCTTAATCTCGTCCTGGATGGAATCCAATGGCAAACATTACTGAGGCGATGAACGTGAGAGTTCCGTAACCCATAGAGTTAGTTAGTTGATTTATTTATTCATTTGTTACTTTAAATGACATTTATGTAAAAATGAAAAGAATTGAGTAAAATTCACCTAGAATATCTCCAAAGAATTAATACGGTAATCCACAATATTTCGAAGAGTCCACTGGACTTTGTCGGGTGGTAAAAAGGTAAAAGGCCAGACTCATACGGAAGGTGTGAATAGGACTATTGGTCGGACTCCTCTCACGCCTGTTCACATCTTTTCTGACAGTGAACTGTGCCTTCTATATAACTAATCGACGAAGTTTAGTCGTTCAGGGTTAATATCAACTCACTCACGAAGTTCAGTGGACTAAACGAAATATTGCGAACTATGACTTCTAACAAGCAAACATACTGATGGGCAGAAAATAATTATATATATATATATATATATATATATATATATATATATATATATATACAGCCATCATGATTATAATGTCAAAGTATGTGCGCATCCAAATTCTGGCGCTCGAATGCAATTACTTTGGGAGATATCGTTAATATGAAAGTCAAATTCTTTCCGTGAAAAGTGATAAAAAAGTGTGGAAATATCCTTATATTTTTTAATGTTTGAAAGGAATGGAAGAGAAATACACAATAGTGGGTACCAGTTGGAAGGAGCGATCTGTTGGAGGGTATGTTCTTTATGGCCGCCGTATTGAATCTTGATTCATTTTCTTAAATGGGAACGGGGACGTGTAATATGTCATTCTGGGCTAGAATCTCACGAGAAATACGTTTTTGAAGCCAGTTTCCCCGTAAATGTATTATTGTGAGAGGTAAGTGTATACGGGTAATGATGCAATAGCCTGAAAGCACCTATTTCGTTTTTAGATAACGGAAGAATTGAAACAGAAATGAATACAAATCCATATCCATACCCAAGAACAATTTGTATGTATTTAAGTTTCATTTTGTTAGTCATTTGAAAACGAAATGGCGGTTTTCAGGTTGTTGTATCATTACCCCATACTAGCGCCACATACTCCTATTTCTAACAATAATACATTTACGATAAAACTACTTTCAGAAACGTATTTTTTTCAAGTTCTAGTCCAGAATGACATATTACACGACCCCCTTCCCATTTAAGAAAATGAATTGAGATTCAATATGGCGGACTTCAAGATGGCGCCCATAAAGAACATAACCTCAACAGGTAGTGCCTTCCACTCAGTACCAATTACTGTGTATTTGCTTTCCATTCCTTTCAGACATTTAAGAATATAAAGATATTTCTACACTTTTTTTATCATTTTTCACGGACAGAATTTGACTTTTATATCATCGATATCTCCCAAAATAATTGCGCTCAAGTGTCCAAAATTTGCATGCGCACGTACTTTTACTTAAGAAAAAAATATATAATTCTTTTCTGCCCTATAAGTATATTTGCTTTTAAGTGAATTTTACGTATTATAGTTTACTTTATACAAGATATGATTAAAACGTACTGTGATTAAAATGGAGATTGCTGTTTATATGCTTTACTTTCTATGTAGGAAGATTTATTTCTGTGTTACTAGTGTTGTGGCGCGTAGATACATACAAAACTAAAAGAAGCAAGTTGAGAAAGAGATTAATTAAATGTTTTGTATGGAGTATTGTGTTGCATGGAAAAGAAACGTGGACTCTACGAGAAAAGTCAAGGAAATTGCAAGCGTTTGAAATGCGGACATGGAGAAGAATAGGAAAGAACAACTGAATACAGAAGACGCGAAATGAAGTACTAAAGAAAATTAGCTAGATACAATACTGGTGACAATAAAGAAGTAACTGATTTTAAGACATTGGCTCCGCAAAGATTGTATACTGCAGGATGCAGTTGCCCAGATAGCACCCAACTCTATACAAAGTTTGTACCAGCCTTGCTTTTCCCTTGCAGTGCTAAACTTACCGCATAAAGTTTCTTCAGAATGCTGACTCGAAAGGTTTCGTCAAAAGTAGTAATAAGAAGTGTGTTTAGGTGTGAAGAGGTGCTGATGTTGTGATTTGGAGGAGTATCATTCACGCGGATTGTTAGAAAAGTTTGGGTTTTGCCAACGTAGAAAGCGGAACATAGGTTACAGAGTAGGAGATAAATGAGGTTGGAAGACATGCAACTGCCGGAGTGTCGGAAAGACCACGTCTTGTGAGTGACAGAATGTACGAAGGTCAGACTGGGATCAAAGATATGACAGGTTCTGCAACGGGGTCTATTGCACAGAGCTGAGGAGAGGGTACTGAAAGATTTTGGAGCAGGTCATCAGATGAACAGATGCATGAACCCCGGATAGTAAGAGCTTATGGAAGAGAGCGTTTGGTATGGTATGGGTGGGAGCTGTTGAAATGGAGATACTGCATACTGTTTGTAGGTTTGATGTGAACGCCTGTCTCAAGTCGATTGTTCTTGAGCCAGACATCCACATCAATTAAAGTTATGCGTTCCCTCGAGAAGGACCAAGTGAACTTGACAGGAAAGGTGCAGTTGAGGTTTTGCAGAAATGTTTCCATTGACTATTGTCCGTGGGTCCAGATCAAGAAAATATCGTCGATATAATGAACCCAGATGAAAGGTTTGATAGGTGTGGAGTTGGATTATTGGATCTCCAGGCGTCCCATGGAAGGGATGGCGACTGTGATCTACAGTAATATGAACTTTTCAGGTCTTTTTTCCAAGCAAGCATGCAAGAAGGGGCCATGCGAGTGCCCATCGCTGTGCCTTTGATTTGCAGGAAATTGTGGTTCTCAAAGGTGAAATTATTCATGGTGAGGACAAACTGGACTAGCTGAAGCAAAAAAAGGTGTGCTGGGTTTACGAGGACTGGGACGTGTGTCGAGAAAGTGTTCAAGGTCCGCGAGGCCATGGGTGTGGGGAATGTTGGTATACAGTGACGTCACGTCGACTGTCACTACTATGGTGTCAGGTGGGAGAGGATCAGAGATAGATGTATTGTGGAGAGGAAGTGGTTGGTGTCCTTGATGTAGGAAGGAGAGCTTGGACAAACGGTTAGAGATGGTGGTCAAGGAAGGCGGAGATTCTTTCAGTTGGAGAGCCAATACTGGAAACGATAGGTCTGCCGGGATTGTCAGGTTATGGATTTTGGGAAGGAGGTAAAATTTAAGGGTTCTGGGATTGTCAGGACAGAGTGTAGAGACAGTGGAACGCGACAGCGCCTCATGGAGTCTATGCGCTTGGAGGTAGGTGCGGATCCTATTAAGAAAGGATTGGGTGGCATCTTCCTCGAGGGGATGGTTTAAGATAGGATCGGAAAGTTGTTTGAGGGCTTCGGATTGCTAGTTCGAGTAATTCATGACTGCCGTGGTGCTTTCCTTGTCAGTCGGGTGGATATTGATGGTTGGATCAGAACGAAGATTGGAGATAGCTCCTCGTTCTGCAGTGGTAAGGTTGTGATGTCAGTGAAGCCAGGGTTAGCAATTTGTTTGGAGAGGACGAAATGTACAGTTCAACAGGGTGGTTTGGAGGGAGAGGGGGAGGGTCTTTACTAGAGGAAGGAAGGTATTTTTGGAGGCTGGGATGAGTTTCGGTGTCAGAGGTTCTGACCTGAGAGATGTCAGGTTGAGTGGTCCAGTGGTAGTGCCACCTGAGGTTACGGGCAAAGATGAGGAAATCATTAAATATGTTGGCTTGTTCAATATGGCGGGAAGGAGAGATGGATAGGTCGTACGAAAGAATTTTGTGTTCGGTATCTGAAATTGTGCAGGAAGAAAGGTTGAGAACTGGCTGCGGTCGTATAGGATTTTTTGGTTGTTTTAAGGTGGCGGGCTCACTTACGTGGTTACTTTTGAATCTCTGAGGGGAAGAGGTTAGGTTGCTCTGGCAATTGCTAAGAGAGGTCGGGTCAGGACGACTAATAAAAGAGGGGTCAGTCAGAGTAGAGGGGAGGAGTGGAGGATGAAGGGAGAGAGATGCCTTGAGAGAGGGCGGAAAGACAAAGTCGAGAAAGTTTAAAAAGGTGTTTGGATCTCAGGTTAAGAAAGAGACGGGCAGCATCAGTTAGGGTTTAGTATATGTTAGAGATGGGGGAGATGGTAAGGAAATCAGGATTTTGATGAGAGATTGAAGTTCTATGGAGAGTTCTAAGGTTTGCTGAAAGTGTAAAGAGATTGCTAGGGTGGTTAGATTAACAGAGGTTTATCTGCAGAAGGGAAAAAGCTTTTGTCGGATCGGATGGCGAGAAGTTAGCCCTTTAAATGTAAGTCCTAGGTGAAGACATAATTGCAGAAATTCAATATGTGAGAGAATGCGGGAAAACTTAAGTGTGATTGCGGAAACGGGTAATTCAAAACAGAAGAGGATTGAAAAACATAATGCTTGTAGGAGTGCCGAAAGTAAAGTAAAGCCGAGAAAGAGGGAGTGCAAAGAGTCAAGAAAAGCCGGGATGGGAGGTATAGAGAAGTCAATTACCTGAAATAGAAAACCAAAATATACCTTAAGAAAAGACAAAAAAGCAATAACTCAGAAGATGCTAAAAGGTAGATAAAAAGGATACTTACATTGGAGAATACTAAGACAGATGTACAGGAACTTTTCAAACACAATAAAAAAGAGGCAACGTTTCGCAAAAGCGTTTTCACATGGTAGGAGAGAAAATGGAAAGAACTGAATGGCAGCGTACAGCGGCGGCGTAAAGTAATTTGGGGCTCGGGCTAAGTGAACTTGATTGACGCCCGTTCGCGAACACAATTCTGAGCACACACTGCTACTGTTGACCGTATCTTATTATATTTTATTTCGATCCGCGCGAGAAAACTAGAAGCCGCACAATGGCTCACTTGCAAAGACAGAATTTTCTCGCTCACTCGCCGTAATATATCCATGAGAATGGTTATGTAGGTTGTGGAGAGTCATGCTTATCAGCCATTACAGTGAAGCGCACAATCAAGAGCCCTGAGACGGCATAGCTATTATGCCACCGATCACCATCGATGCGCTAAAATGATTAATCTTAAAAAGTGATTATTCATTTGTGTCAGGGACCATCAGGGGCCCTTCGGCAGGTGAGACCGGGGCTGGGGTACCGCCGCTAGCCCTCCTTTTCAACGCTACTGTATACATAAAGATGTAATATACATATATACAACGGTTTATATGTACGTATATACATATATACGTTGTGTTTTTGCGAAACGTTGTCGCTTATATTCGGTGTTCCTCTTCATGTACACCTGTCTTTGTATTTTGTGACGTAAGTATCTTTTTTTACCTCTTTTACCGGTACTTCCGTCATAAAAATGGCACTTACGCCTTAAGATGCACAGAAAGAAGTACACGAACATCACAAAAAAGCGGCAACGTTTCGCAGAAGCATGCTCACATGATTATTCTTCAAAATTAAAAGTGAACTCTTAAGAGAGAATTAGTGTTTCATCAAAGATATAGAAAGATATCTAAAATAATCGTAATAGACTGTCGTTATTATTTCTTTTTTTTTAAATACTTCCGTGTTTTTTGTTTGTCTTGTTTGTTAAATTACTTCCGCTATTAACGTTATGTGATGTTTTGACGAAATCCTTTTGCAACATGTGTTGAACCATACAGTAATCCGTACTAAAGGAACTAAAATTAATATATATCATATTCAGCCGTTTTCTATCCACTGCTGGATGAAGCCCCCCCCCCCACTTTTCTTTCCACATATCTCGGTCTGATGGTATCCTCAACCATGTAGCTCCTGAAAAACGCTTGATTTCATCTACTCACATTGCATTTGGACGTCGTCTCGGTCGTTTCTTTCCTCTAGGAATCCAATGTAGTAAATTTGTCGTCCATCTTCCATCTGTTCGTCTAGCAATGTGACCGACCCATCTCCACTTCATCTTCTTCGCAGTCTTGATTGTATCTTCTACCTTTGTTTGTGCGTGAATCCATTCATTTGTCTTCCTGTCCCTCCTGGCTATTCCGAGCGCACATCTCTCCATTGCTCTTTGTGAGACTCTCAATCTTTGAGTCGTTTGCGCATTCAATGTCCATGTTCCACAGCCGTACATCATCACAGGTAACACGCATTGATTATAAACTTTACGCCTCAGACACATTGGTAGTTTGCTTTTGAAAATAAAGTGTAGTCTTCCAAACGAACTCCACGCCATTTTACATCTTCTATTTATTTCATCAGTCAACTCTGCATTCGATGTCTTGAGCTGGCCTAGGTAAACATACTCATCAACTATGCCTACTGTCTCTCCGCTAATCTTTATTTCCCTCTTTGCAGCATGTTGATTGTATATGACCTTTGTTTTACTTAAATTCATTTTAAGGACTATTT
>JAGDQP010003243.1:0-30905 GCA_022664845.1 Lepisma saccharinum
TTAAGCTTGACACAATAACGAAGTGATTTATTCATGTATGCATATATTAGTTTTTCATTAATCTTCATGATACTCAAAGTTGAATCGTATATATATCATAGAGTTGTTAGCGTAATTCATATATATATATATATATATATATATATATATATATATATATAAGATGAAACATTCGTTCATTATTAACTAGCGCTTTTATTGTACAATTATGCATTCACTTATTCATATCGCATAATGCAATTCGTGTATATTATGTGTCAAAACACTATGGCTGACTGAAGTAATTCGTACATATAATGTAGGACGTTCATGTCTTAAACCATTCATTCCTTTGTTTCTACATCTTTGCGTACTTCTTAGCGATATATGCTCACATAAAGAGTTTCTACAAATATCAGTATTGCCTATTTGAAATTAGTACATGAGAATCTAATGTTTCTATATACAGAGGATTAATTCATTTTATATATATATTATTCTCACCAAAACCTCACACGTTGGAAATCTTGTCCAATTGTTTAGACAAATTTCATGTAATTACGTTAAGGGGATACTAATAATCCTATATTATACTAATAAACATTATTTCACACATGTTATACAAACATAACTTATTTCTTTTACGCAGAGAGATGATTTTCCTATATTAAATTCCTCGATTTTACATATTCACATCCAATTTAGTTGTTTCCAGCAACAAAGTCGCTACGGACAAATTCTAATACAATTTTTGTAACTAAACATGGAGAGAAGAAAAAGAAAATATTTTACCAAAGTTGGTAAACGTAACTTCGATTCAGGGTATTATATTGTAAGACTGATGTAAAAAAAATATCTCTATACCTGTTAGAGTTTGCTACCAACCTTTAATTATTGTGTGCCATGGGTCAAAACTTTCTAATTAATTCAAGTACGTTATTTGACAGGAAGATATTCAGTCATTCCACAGGCAATTAGTTTTGCGAATCATTTAATTACTCAGTCGCACATCCTACATAATCGTAATTAACTCATGTCTTATGTATCAAGGTACTATCTATACAGTTCTTTAATTGACTCATGATCGTACTAACAAACTTGGCTGATCTTCATTGATTCATTCATTGCTGTCATTGCATATAATATATGTATGGAAACTATAGAGATAATTGTTTGAATATTTTAAAGTAATTTATGATGTAAGGACTTGTATTAATTTATTTAATACGTTATTTACTCAGTAAGTCAGTCACTCCCTCTTTCGTTGAAGTCTTGACCTAATCTAGTGTACTACATGCATCTCGTTACCAAAAGAATGTGTAAACTTTCCAAGTTAAAGTATGTCGGTTATGAATAATGTAAATCTGTTAACTGACTCATTCATTATACATGTAGTTGACTTTATTTCCTGTGTCCTTAAAATGAGGAGAAAATAGTTTCATATTGTTTTATAACATTTTTACTTGGGTCACGTACTGATCGCAATACTATTGATATCAATTACTTACTAAAAAGGCACTGTTCATGTTAATGGCTTTCGATTAACTATGAATGTAGTCTATGAAATTTGAAACTGACCAAACTTTATATTTATTTTCAGAAGGATGACCTAATCACTCAACTATTCTCTAAAAGGACTCCTTCATAAAATTCTTGAAGCCACTTAACTTCCAAATGAATCCTCAAACAATATATGCTTTATGTCTTGGAAAATAAGTTAATCTCACCAATAATTCAATCCTGTATAGACAAAAAACAAAGATTATTTACCAGGAAACGAAACAGCATCAACAATCCTATAAATATTATTGAAGCAAAATGGGAGTCAAAAATATTTAGAATAAGAAATACAGTAAAATTTAATCGATCCAAGAAGCATACATTCTAATGGAATTATTAATTCTCATGAACGTTTTATAATTTCTTACGTAATCATATTTAACCAATATATATATTTAAGAAATGATCACATGTAATATGGTGACTATGTATGAATTTTTTTTCTTTAAAATAATTAATTTGCTTTTGTTTTTCCTTATTGTCTTTGAAAAGTGTATGCGGCTTCTAGCATGCATAAACTTCTGTTGTGAATCATCACGTGGTGAAGTCAACGTTACATCCAATTCCGTTACATTGTATGGATTATTACCTTTGTCTCAATATGAAATAAGAGTAGCAGCTTTCACAGGACTCATAGGAAAATATTCTTTGTTACAGGAATTGGTGGAATCAGATGGTAAGACTTACATGATACTGTTCTGTTTGTTTAAACGTTAGTCACAAATAATATTTACGGTTGTTAACAGATGTAATTAATTCTTCTTCTTTTATTTTTTACGGAAAATGGTACATTTGTTATTACCTACAAATAACGGAAGCTTTTCGTTTCCATTTTATGTATATGTTCCACTTTACATAAATTCAGTGTGCTTTTTGGAATACGTAACAGGGCCATAACTCAGCTCCTAGTGCACAGAAATCTTTGAAAAAAAAATGTTAAGTGCATTTGGACATTCACGTGGTGATGCTTCTGAAATCAGAAGTGTCTCGGGAATACTTCTACGTGGGAGAAACTTCAAAATTTTAAATGGCAATAGTGGTTCATTTTGCTCCCACTGGAACAAGCGCTAAATTTTGAACAACTTTCAGAGGAAACACTTGTCCATAATTTATACCGCTTGGCAGCTAGAACTCTCATTTGATAGTGAAAACTAACATGGTGTACTGGGTTGTCGGGCCCATTTGCATGCTGTTACTCAAAGGGAATAGTAAATACAGATTGCAAACAAAAGTGAAATACCAAATGGGATATGGAAAATCAAACGCTGAAATTTTCAAAAAAACATTCCCGGGAAAAATGTTACGATGCAGCAACTTCAAAATTGTAAATAGAAAGAAAGAGTGAATTTGCGTTCTTTAATTCAAACGCAAAATTTTGAACAACTTTCAGATGAAACATTGTGTAGTATCTCGTAGTGTTTGATAACTACAAAAGTAAATTAGTACGTCAACAGTTAACTTACTAAGTAGTTCTTCTAACTGATGATATTCAAAAATGTTTCATCTGAATGTTGTTCCAAATTTCGTGTGTGTTTCAAAGAAAACAAAATCAACCATTTCTTATATTTACAATTTTGAAGTTGAATTCCGTAACAGCATTCCCGAGACGACCTTGTTTTCATACATTTCACCGTTTGATTCCCCATATCCCGTTTAGTATTCCACTTCAGTTTGGGATCTTCATTTACTATTCCCTTTGAGTAAAAGAATCCAAAAGGCCCCGAAAATCCCGTACACCATTTTAGTTTCCACTATCAAATATGTGTTCTAGCTGTCAAACGGTATAAGTTATGGACAAGTGGTTCCCCTGAAAGTTGTTCAAAATTTAGCGCTTGTTCGAAAGGACTAAAATTAACCCCTATTGCTATTTAAAATTTTGAAGTTCCTTTCCTGTAGAGGTATTCCCGAGACGCTCCTGATTCAGAAGCATCACTGCGTGATTCTGTACACGAATATGCACTTTGGTATTAGCATTTTTGTTTCGAAGATTTCTATGCATTACGATATGAGTTATGGTAATGTTACACGCATATTTAAAGGGGCTGATAGTTTAATTTATTTAATATTGATTGTTAAATTGTATCACACTGCAATACAAGTATATCACATTGTGTTTGTTCTGTGCACGTTGGTAAGTGAATGCGATATAAAGAATTGGGGCATATGAGGCAACAAACGTCCATGTGACATTTTCGTGTAAGTGGATTTATTTATGAAACAAAGTCTCTCGTATCTCCTTTATATTTTTTGGCAATTGGTTTGAATCGATTGCAAGATACAGCCTCGGTATTCAGAAATTTCTGGACTGAAATTCGCAACAAAGACCGTGGAACAAAGTCTTTGCTACATACGCATTATGTGAGTGAACGCGCGCTTAAACTTTCTGTTGGAAAGTCTGTTACGTCATACCACGTCACCCCCACTGCAGCAAGGATTAAACTTCCTTTACATTTTTTTTCAATACATGCGAAATGCAATACAGATATTTGTTCGCGCATGCGCCTTAGATAACGAAATATTGTAATATGATTTGAAGGCAATTAACATCTTGTACTTGATTCTGTTAACCGAGAGGCTCACATTTCACGTAAACTGAGTCAGAGTTGCGAGAAAAGAACTTTTCTGGGCGGGAAATGCTATATTTAAATTCGATATATCATAATATTCTTTAGTAGTTAGAAACATGTATCTTCTGATAAAAGTTATGGTTCCCACTTTTCGAACTGTTATACGAAACATAATTTTTAACAATAAGAAATACGAAGGGTGGGTAGTATAATTGGACATGTACGAAATACCTTCTCTCGTATGTTCAATAGATTATAGCTTAAACCCGTTACATACATTTAAAAAAAAAACTATATCTTTCACTAGGTAAATTAATCGCGAAGTAGTACATTGGGCACCTATCTCTGAAAGTGAATGTCTCGATTTTCCTCATTTTGTTGTCAACCCTTCAGTTGCACACCATATATGTCCATACTGCTGTCTCTAAATATCATAACTAATTGATACGGTTCTCCACTGAATATATCTATGAATCAATATTGGATCATATATTCTGAAGCATTGAGATCTGTTGTAACACTATATATTATAAGGATTCCAATTCTGCTTATTCTTACATATACTTATCAGCATCGCGATTACAATTACGCTTTTACCATAAGAAATAACATACTCTTCTAGAAATATTAAGTATTGTTTCTAATATATATAAAATCATCAAATTGAAAGTCAACTTTGGATAATATTTTGACTTAAATAAGATTATGCATGTAACTATATATACCTTGTATCCATAACTTAGATCAATATCAAAATCGGCTACAAGCCTTACACACTAAACATTACTACAAAACACAAAGCACAATGCACGTTTTAGTGTTCTATCAATAAATTCTTCAGACAAATCTAAAAGCATTGTGTAGCGTTTCTCTCTACAAGGTAGTGAAACTGTAGAACACTTTGTATAACTTAAATAACAAACATATTATGAGGTAAACGCACCAGTAATGCACAGTGTACCAGTAATAGACCATTGTAGAGCAAAGTTGTAAAATACGATTTTTCTAAGGCCGGTAAACATTTCACCTACATGGGAACATTTAATATAGTATGTTCTGATGCTTCTGAATACTATTCGCTCGTCATTGGTTTCATCTGCTATTCCTGAAATGATGTTGAAGTCAGGTCCATGATTGCTTACTTTTGTTATTCTGCATTGTTATCCATTACAAAATGTCTTGGTTTCGAGTATTTAAATGACCAAGCAATTATAATTTGGATCTGTTATGCAAAGCAGGGGGTGTTCGTTACCAGTAGGGCAAAGTCATTTTCGTCCAGTTATGGATACCCACTATTCATTACCAGGTGAGCTTCTAAGACGAGACTTACAGTTTTCGTAAAGTGGGCTCCGAACCACTTTGTTCAATATATCTCAGGGGAACTTGAACTGATGAACACGCGCTCAGAAAATGAGCGTGCTAAACTCTCCCCAACGCTGAGGGTGAAATCATAAATATGTTAGTTGTTTTATTTAAACTTGGAAAAGATTATTTACTCCTAATGAGCATAAGTTTGTCAGGAAATTTTTGTTGCATTTTTTGAATGATCGATGCAGCGATGCCCTTAATGAAATTATTTATTTTAATAAAGGACACTATTCATGTCAAGTCAGAATTTGCATTTTTATTGTCACAAAGAACCTATTGCCCAGGCCGAAATAAAGTGGGGAAAGTAAGCGGGAAAGAGTCACATAGCTCTAAGTTTAAGGTGCCCATTATACACTTTACCTGTTACGACTAAGAAGAAAAACGTTAAAACCTCAGTAAGGACGGTCTACAGCTGTTCTCTAACCCAGAACCTTAAGAATATCACTCAGTGAAATTCCATGAAACAATCAGATAGATAATCGAAGAACAGCATTAAACATATAATAGTATTTACTACCTATATTCGAATAATCAGCAATGATTATTTAAACTGAGTTATACACTATGTCAATTACTGGAACATCCAGGTTTTTCTTTGTCCATCACTGGTACAAAAACAATGTTAGACAAAAAAACGTGATTTCCTCTCAAGTAGTGTATGTTGATGAAAGTAATGGGTATAAATCACTAGAAGAAAGCATGGAGAACGTGTAGCATTCTAATTTGATCAATATATTTAAACTGTATTTGAGTTAAAAATTATAACGGTGAAAAGTGACCTTAAATTGTCCATTACTGGTACGTTTACTTTATATAACATTTAACTTATTAAGCAAGCATTGAAGGAGTATTTTCAAAAGCTCTATATATGTTATGAACGGGATTAGGTATTCAGCTTAGTGGCAATAAACTACATAGTTGAGCGATGCAACTCAAACTTATACTCTCTTTCCCGTATGTATATTTGTGAATGACAAAGACTTTTCTAAAAGCAGAACAGTTGGGCCATAAATAAATAAGCGGCAAGAAAAAATAAAAACATCAAAAACGAGCGACGTGAGTGGAGTTCGAACTACCCATTACTACACATGATATTAAATGAAAAACCGATTTAGGTCAACAATAGGCATAGAATGTTCAAAAAAAAAATTAGATCAAATAAGGATGTTTCCAGGATATACCTCCGAGAATAATCTAAGTTGGAATTTCCAGAATGTCCTTAGAATGCTCTAATAATATTTCAGAATAGTAATTATTCAACATTTATTAGTAGTATATCTCTACAGGGATATTCGTGTTTTCCACTTAATTTTGCCGATGCTCTGTCGGAGATGAAGATACTTTTGGGAAAGATGAAAGGATATTCCAAGTTGAAATTTTCGAAATTTTCTTTAATATTTTGAGAATATCTTGAAAGAGTAGACCATATCACAATATTCGTAGAACATACATTGAGTATCCGAAGAAACTATTTCCAAAGATGTCCTCATCCCAGACAGTTAGATAATCGTAGTGCTACACATGCGAGACATATTCTAAAAATATTTTCAGTCTCTAACGGGATATTTGTAGCATATTCATAGAATATGTTTATGTTGTATGGTCAGGTACTTTTCCGAAGTCAGTATTGGTGACGAGTAGATCTCAAGGGCTAGAATTTTCCTCGAATGTATCATAGGAGATCTTATTAAAAGTGGAAAATATTGTAACAAAGTGCTAACACGAAAATCTTACATTTTTCTTTTCATTTTGCCTCAGAAAATATTTTTTCTCTTGGTATAGGATATTTTCGTAGCTAGTAGTTAATAATGGCAAAGCGATTTGCTTAAAAATGCACAAATCAATTTCAGAACAATGTAATGAAATATAAGAATTACCTATTTCCTTCCTTGAACAATATAATAAAGGAATGTTAATTGTACTTGCATGAAAAAATAGAAGATGGACGTACACAAAAATATTGCTACAGTATATGAACTGAATTCAAAGTGAAAATATTAACTAAATATACATCAGATTTTATACTTTTTCTAAAAGTTTACTCATGAAGAATTAAAAGTTTCGACTCTCCTTCTCGAACTCATTTTGTAAGTTATCACTTGAAACGACAGGAATAAAGTAGAATTATTTGGAGTTTGGCGGATATTCTTCACATGATTTTCTTCGCAACAGTGATGCCAGATATGTTTCGTTATTATGTTGCTAGTCGCAGTTGTCTACCACCGGCCAAAGAGTTACGCGCAAAGAGAATTTAGGGACGGGTAGAGAAAACGAAATATGGGTTTTGAAGTTGTATAATATCACTTTATTGTCCTTTATTGCTGTTAACCTTAATAATTTTGATATTATAAGAATTGTTTACAATCATAATTTACCTAACATAAATCAATGAAAATGACTGGGTATAATATGAAAATGAAGTATAATACCACATAAAAAGCATTAAGACTAGACAGGTGATTGGCAGAGTGTTCTTGCCCATGGGGCTATTATGTGCGTAATGATAAACAGATGAAACCCTTGTAGTATGCTGATGGATATGTTACAAGTAATGTAGGTGAATAATGGGTGAGTAAATAATTGGACTTGATGGAGAATTTATACTTCTGTTTATAGGGTGCTGATATGAATGTGAAAAAACGGAGTAGGTGGCTTGTAGATTGGTGTTGAGAATAGTACGTGCAGCGAATTTGAGATAGTGTAGGACATTTTGAAGTTAGAAGGAAAGTAGATTTTGGACAGCTAATGTTTTGAAGATTATGAATAGTGCTATGGTAATAGGTTTTTTCATGGACATTATGTGCGGGACCAGCGGATTGGTTTCAGGAGTTCGGGTAGGAGCGACAAGACACAGAGTTTGGTGTGGGATGACCTTTGCATTTATAACTGGAGGTTGGATGTTTCTCGTCAAAGATTCTCATAGTCTTTTGTGCTGTGAGATCCAGTACAGTTCACATATTTAAGGACGTTCAGACGGGCAGAGGTTGTATGAGAGTTACATTTGGAGTCTTTTACGCCTCTGAAGTCAGAGAAGTGGTTAATGACAAGTTTCAACCTGATATCGTTTTTTCTACACTCATGCATCTGGTGTTAGTAAGTTATTACAATTATTATGTCTTAATTATTGGTAAGAGCCCTGATCATACACCTTGGTGTGCCTGGTTGAGTTCCAATACGAAGATATGTTGTGATAATATGTCTCCATATCTTGAGTTATTATTCCGCTTCTTCGTTAGTGATGGTAGGATCAACTACACGACTTACTGCAGACAGCATTGGTAGATGGTGGATAGCTTTTGATTTGGTGGTTGCACGATGACGCTGTTTCGAGTTGGATTTAGTTTAGTGATATCATACCGAGGAACATGTTTGAATAATTTTTAGTAGCAGCGGTTTTGTAGTTCGGTATTTTGATTCGAAATTTGTGATAAGATTAAGTATGTCGATAGAACATGATATTTTGCCACGAGTCAGTTTAATGTCAAGTCACATATTCATGATTGTATTCACAACCGCTCATAGAGTAAATTCTTTTAAATTGTGTTGATATATTTAGTGGTCAGTCCTGATTTGCTGATTGTAGGCTAGCCTGGTCTTGTAGATGAAGAGTGTTGGTATGTATTACAATTGTGTTTCCCCGTAACTCTTAAAGATGTATACTGTGATGGGTCTTGATTCACTGGTTGCCCTGGAAAAGTCGGTGGTAAATGATGATATCCTGTGAGTTGTTTATTAGTCATAGTGCCGAGAAATGCTCTCAAGGGAATTAGTATACATAACACAATGATAGAGTAAATGACTAGTATCTGTGCAATGGATGTCATAGGGAGGATGACCCCGTCTGGATTGCTACTCAGCATGTTCGCACTTCTACCTAGAAATATGTATTCGAGGCAGGTTCGATCTACTAGTTTGCTCTGGACCCTCCAAAAAATTGACTGAAGCCAAATATTGCAAAGGCTTTAGGTACAGGAAGGGGTACAAAAATCTGGCTATATAACCCAAGTCAAGCTTGAATGTAATGCACCAACTACGTATTGTTGCGAGAAACAATCAGCTGATATTAAACTTAAGATATGAATTTTAGTCCCGCGGAAGCAGCTGAAGATCAATGTGAATGTAAGTAGAACATAATAGCATTCGCACCGTAAAATGTTGTTATAGGATATTGCACTTCACTTAAAGGAATATATACTTGTGTCAGTGCTCTGGACTTTAATCACATTTCACACTAACTATGTGAAATGCCAGGAATAGAGTAAAACATTTAACACGATTAAAAGTTAAAATTCTTACATATATTTGTGATCAGATGTATACGCATTACAAGCTCTAGAAATTTTCAAAAGCTACAATGGCAGGAGTATTAACATCCTGAGTCCTCTGTTCTAGGTTAGGTTGCAAGCGACCTACGTGAAATAAGAATAAAACAAAAGTTGTACTGGGAAAGTCAAGTATTGTAAATACTATTAATTTCGTAAGGAAAACAAAGTTCTTAAGAAGGTGAGAACGGATATTCAAATTCAGATGTTAACAGAAATAGCTATAAGAATAAGAATCAATTTGGCAAACTCTCATACGAAAGGAATAATGGAAACTTAATACATTTCATGTATCCCTTCACTAAATCAAAGCCTCACACTTTTCCGTAAAGCTTGCATTATAAATAAGTTCAGAGTAACTTTCTGGATGCAGAAATAGCACTAACATAAGATCTTGTGCAATCAGAATGACTGTATTATCTACAGTTCGAGTATTCTGACTTTTTAAATTGCTATATTATTTGCATGTAATTGTAATCTGGGTAACCAATACGCTTTAAAAAGTTTTAAAGGTTAGTGGTTACGTTTTGAAGAGGTGCTTTCATATATGATTAGTATTTTTTATTTTTGGATGCTTTTTGTTTTTGTTTTCTCGTAATTGTGTGAGAACTGGAATAAGTTTGATTCCTGGTTTAGATTAGTTCTTTTGAAAAAAGGGTAAAGGATATCAGGAGTTAGGATCGTTGAGCTGATTGCACCATTAATAAATTTAAATTGTTTTCTGTGAGCAATAATTCTGAACTAAATACGATTGTTTATAAACCCAGATTGATAATTAAGACATATTTCGGATTTTGAGTAAATGAGCGAATAAGGTCTAGTTCCGAAATATCGAGATTATCTTGAGTCGAGTTATAACATTTTTGCTTTGAGATTGATTAAATGGTTAGGAAACTAGCAGCTGATAAAAGGCACTAAATAAGACCCGACAATATAAATTTCGTTGGCTGATTAAGTTTGATTTGTGCCATATAAACTGACTTCGAATTTTTCTCAGCCCCTCTTAAAATTTTAAAAGTGTTTGAATTCTTGTTGTTCCTGGGGACCTATCTCCTGAATTGATTCGAATAATTGTATTCCATTCATAGGGTTGACAGATGTCTTCCTTTCAATAGTAAATATTTTTTCTTTCTAAAATAACTTAATATTCTAAAAGCCGATAGCGGATTAAATTTGAATGTTAATTGAAATTATGGTTTGTTAGAAAACGTTTGATGTTGAGATATCTATTTATTGAATAAAGCTTAATCTAAATTATTGTATTTGAATAATTCTTTTGAGTTTGTACTTGTTTGGTAAAAATTAGCTACGGAAACTAATGTATCTAGATATGTTATTTAACCCTGTAATAACAATGTGTAATGGAATATTGTATATGATAATGGCCATTTATGTGGAAAAAAAATGTCACCCAAGTGGAGCCAGGTTTGCTTTTCTTGTGCTTTTCCCTTAATTTATATACATTGTTAATCATCATGGAAGCAGTCCATATTGCCCGCAGGGTGTCTCGCTAGCCTCATTTAAAGTTTTTGTCGTTGCTTTGTTCAGTCTCGTGATGAGGTTGCAGAACTCACTCTAAATCTTAGATGGTAAGACCTTTCCGTGGAAATATCATCTCTCATTCAGACCTCGGTGAATAGCCTGTCCCGAATTTCTTCAACCGAAAAGTGGCAACCCTGGTTCGGCCTCAAGGAAAACGTATGTAAAATTTGTTTGAAATCAATGAACGGAAGTAGATTCAGAACGGGTTGAAACAAACGAACAGACATTCAGTTTCATGTATGTTTCCATGTAGAATTTCCACTTAACCCCTGGTATAAGCGCCGTATAATTAATGAAATGGCATTGTATTACCTAATGCCCCCATTTCTGATCATAAAATAACAATTTTCAGGGTTGTATATTCTTACAATTTTACGTTATGTCCGTCATACGATATGACCGCTTCTAGGTTTATATGAATTTGCTGTTTTAAGATTTATACATTCTAACGACACACTTTCTGACCGTTATATCCTCTGGCAGTTTTTAAGATTGTATCTCAGACATAATGCATTCTGATCCTATTTATTATTATACGTTCTAACATTATTATTTCTGGCCGTTATGCGTTCAGACGATGTTTAAGACTATGCGTTCAACCTTTATACTATCTGACCGCAGGGATGCTACTTGTAAATTTTCCACTACCGGAATGTTTCAATTTTTTACCATATGTCATACCAATAACTGTGAAGGAATAGGTATAGAACAAAATTGTTAATATTGACAAAAATACGAAGTACTTTATAAATTAAATTTGTAAAGCTTAACATTTAGGAACTGAATAAGAAACTTTTAACAGAAGAAATGTCATAGTACAAAATCATGTCATAGTAGAGGGGTAATGATGGCAACACCGGTGTCTGCTAGAAGTAAACAAACTGTTCTCATTGTTGTTGAATAATTTATTACTCATTGTTGTTGTTGAAATAAAACGTTGAGCAGACTTACAGATAAAATTTAGTAAAATATAACATTTTCTCCCAAAAGCAGTACCGAAACGACGTTCCGGCGCGTTCTGGTTCCAGTACACCCTTGTCTGACCGCCATACCTTGTGAAGTTATACGCTCTGACCGCTACAGGTTTTAACGGTGTTTAGGGTTAAAAGTTCTGAAATATTTGAATTGTACATTTTAAATAGTATAAGTACTGATGTCATACGTTCTGATGTTACAGAGTTCAGACGTCCGTTCTTTCACTTTAGGTACACGTTTTGTCATTTTTTGTAGATATTCTCATCATTTCAAATCTGTACGTTCTGAATTCACCCATTGTTTCTGGCTATAAAATCGCAAAATGTAGAAGAAAAACCACAAATTGAAGGATTAGTCTCTGAGGAAATGATACGCAGTTAAAATAAAACTTAAAATTACATTGGAAAAGAAAAGTAGAAACATTTTTTTTTTCCTCGATCTTACGAAATCCTTATAAAAGTTATTGACAAAAAGGTCAAGCTATAAGTTGAAATGCATGAACACTTTTATTTACCTTGTATTTAGGCCATTTGGTTCCTAATGACTTCGACTGGTGTCGACCTATTACCATATCAGTTTTTAAAATCCAGAAACGTCCGTGTTGAGGATGGGATTCGAATCCAGAACCTTTCTGGCGCTGGCCTGATATCTCGTTTACATGACTACTACGTTCGTCTTATTTGGAAAAATGTTTATAAAGTTGGCTGAAGCAAATCAAATGTGCATATTTATTAAGCGACAAATAACAAGCAAGCATACTGATTGGACAAAAAAGAGTTATAGTTTTTTCTCCTGTCATAATAAGCATGATAAAGTATGTGTGCATACATATTTTATATACTCGAGCGAAATTGTTTTGTGAAATTTCGATGATATATTAATACTACCAAAAACATCAAGTTCGTCAGCCCTAAAGAGTAGTGAAATGGAGAATGGATGAGCCAAGCTCCTTATCGACTCCATGTTAGAGGAGCATTGGAAGTTGGTGCGAGGTGGCAAGGTTCATGATGTTCGAGCCTTAGGGTTGGTGGTGGTGCATTTTAGAGCCAACACTAGTCATTTAGCTTGAAAATCATCAACCTTGCCACATCGCACCAACTTCCAGTGTTTCTCTTACATGCAGTCGCCAAGGAGTTTGGCTCATCCATCCATCATTTTTCTGGGCTGAAGAACTTGGCTGAACATTTTGCACTCTGCTGTTTTGCTCCCATTTCAGAGCTTCTAGTACGTGTATTATATATATATATATAAATCACAGCCACATTCAATCAACTAGTGGATGAGGCCTCTCCCCGAAGGGAGGACTTTGTCTACTGCTCCCACCCTGACCAGACGGGTTGGGAGAGGAGAGCCGAAGCTCTCACTGTGATCGCCACTGTCTTTTATTCACAGCAGCTCCCCAATTGTCCTCATGATGCTGGGCCAACACCGAAATTTTTAGCAGCCACCGGGAATCGAACCCGGGACAGCTCGCACTGAATTCGAGCGCGCTACCGACTAGGAGCTCATATATATATAGATATATTCTCGCTTCTCTCCCCAGCCACCCTTTGCAGGCTGTGCCCCCAACCGAGAGAGTTTTGGAAGGCTGCGTTCCTTTGTTCTTACCAGACTATCCAGGGGACTGCGCCTTCATATCCCTTCCTAGGGGATGCGCCCCATATAGGAGATTTCCTTCATTTATTGTAACCTACTTGTGGTGGTATACCTACATACGAAATTTCATTTCTATAGCATCAGTGGTTTGGAAAATACGTTTTTGGGCGTTCATTTTGGATTAAAGGTGGCGCCTTTTTTAACGTTTTCTTATATTATCGTGACGTACTCGTAATTCTACACCTTCATACCAAATTACATTCCTCTAGCTCGACCGGTGTGCAAAATTGTTTTTGTGTGCTGTCATTTTGAGTCCGCGATGGCGAATTTGTCTAAATGTTATAATATTTTCCAAAACTACTATTGATAATACACCCTTATGTCAAATTTCGTATCTCTAGCTCAAACGGTGTACAAAATAAATTTATGGGGTCCGCCATTCGGGAACCAAAATGGCATCTTAAGAGGCATTTTGTAATATTTTCGTAAGATACTAGTGATGATGTACTGTCACACCAAATTTCGTTTATCTAGCTCTAGCCGTATAGACTGTGTATTCTTTGAAACTTTACATTTGGCGGCGATTTTGAACCCAAGATGGCAACTTTTCAAAATGTCGTAACTTTCCCTTTATCTTCTCATTATCCGCCACCTTCATGCCAAATTACATGTCTCTAGTTTGTTGCCAATGCGCTAAACAATATGATGAGTGAGTGAGTGAGTGAGTGAGTGAGTGAGTGAGTGAATGAATGAATGAATGAATGAATGAATGAATGAATGAATCAGTAAGCCTAAAATACGCAGTTTGAGGGACCCACAATCGAATATGCTTCAAGCGACGAATTTGAAATTTTGCACACCTGTACATATTCGCCATATCTTCTTAACTTCGAAAGCTCAATTCCTATATTTAATACCTTTTTTCTGACGGGGTCTCGACATCTTCGATTTCACCATAAACTCTTGTTCCTGTGTAATATGTTTCTCGCAGTTCTGATGTTTTGTGATCTAGAAGTTGACTGCATGCACTGCCAGGCATGTTGATAAATATAGAATTATGTCATTGGAGAGTGATCAAAAAGTGAGGAAATATTCAAAGAAATGAAAGGTAAATATGCAGTCTGGGCGGAAAGTACTACATGTTTTTTTCATGGTTAGGATCTTAAAATCCGCCATAAAATCAACTGATTTTCTTAAATGGAAAGTGGGTCGTGTAATATGTCATTCTTGGCACGAGTGTAACGAGAAATGTGTTTCTTATGTCAATGTGACCGTAAATGTAATATTGTGAGATATAAAAGTATGTGAAACTAGTATGGGTAATAATGCAATAGTCTGAAAAGGCCTATTTCCTTTTGAAATAACGAAAGAAATTAGCGCCGAATGCACACTAATTATTTCTGGGTATAGTGCCCTATCGAAATGAATTTATATTCGCTTGAGTTTCATTTTCCTCGTTATTTCAAAACGAAATGTGTGTTTTTAGGCTAGTGCATCCTAACTCTCCCAATAATATGTTTACACTAAAACGTATTTCCCGTATAAATCTACCCCAAAATTACATTACACGATCCTCTTTTTAATTAAGAAAATTAATTGAAAGTCAGGATGGTATCCATGAAGACCATACCCACTACCAGATAGCACCTTCCATCCAGCGCCCATTATTGTGCATTTGCCTTAATTTCTTCCAGCAATTTAAAAGCATAATAGTATTCCCACACTTTTTGATCATTCTAAAGAGACAAGAATTCGACTTTTATATAATCCATATCTGCAAAAGGAATTGCGCTCGAGTGGCAATAATATGCATGCGCACATACTTTAACACTCTAATCTTGGCTAAGGAAAAAAATGTAACACTTTTCTGCCACATGAGTAAGTTTACTTGTAAGAAAATCGTTGGCAAATGTAATAATTGATACTAAGCTTACAGATCACAGGCTACGAAACACATTTTTCAAGGTTTTTTGGATATATGAAAAGATGCGATATATCTTACCATAGCTAGTAATCTATCAAAGAACTACTAGAACATAGGTTGAAGAATGTAGCTAAAGGTTTGCTTTTGCCCATCAGGCACTTATCAAATCATTTAGAATATTTACAAAACTTCTCTCAGTATATCAGATTTCAATGAACTTACCAAAAATAGAGCAATCTCTTCTACGACTTGCAGGAAAATTACAAGCTTCCGAATATAGAATATTTTTTTCATAATGTGGTAATCGATGATCACGTAGAGTTGAACATACACGTGTAGTTATAAACAAAATATTAAATATGAAATATCACTTAGTGTTTTTTATTTACCAAGGAAGATGGATAACATACGAAAACTATATTGATGTTTTACTAATATTTCATGAATTTGAACGTTAAGTTCTAATTTTTAAATAAAAGAAACAGGGTGAGCATCAATCATTAATATCATTATATGATATTCAATCGATTGAAATGGAATTAATAATCATGCATAATAATAGAATATTATCTCATTATTCTCACCAAGGATTTAACCTGCTTCTTCCCTTTACTATTATTGAGCATTCGCAAAACATGAGGAGCGCTTAAAAGCTCTAAAATGAAATCTCTGATAATTTCGAACATTTCTTTACGTATAAGCATGAAATACTACATATTTCATGAAGGTTGGAATATGTGACCATACAGTTACGAACATAAACATGTTCTAAATTTAGGGTATTCAATTTTTCATATATGATGTTGCTGGGAAATTTAATCCAGCTGTAACCTAACACTTGCAGAAATCTTTATGGCTCTTCCGCTGGAAGCTGTACAATTATGTATCCTTCAGAGGTGAAGGGACAAAGATAAAAGCGCTAGTTTTAATTAAAGTAACTCGGTAATTTCCCGGTGCAATTTGAAATGAGTCACATAAAATTCCCATTAAGATTGCAGGTCTTCTAGAGTTTGACAACAGGACCTCCAGATTATGAATGAAGCGTGTTTCTTCAGTACATTCACTGCCAGTAATATTATTTCGTGTAGTTTTGTGCTAGATAAAATGAATTAAAAAAATAATAGAAAAAAAAGCGTTCCATCTTTTCGGTGAAATTTAAATTATGTATATAAAACAATTATTACTTGTGTGGTTTTACATTTGAATTTGCGAGTATAATTAACTACATGCAACATGTCGTTCTCATTGTATGCAGTGTAGTTTTTAGAAAGAATAGGCGTATGATATGCTTCCATTAGATTTACTTTAAAAAGGGAATTTTGTAACTCATGTTTCGAAACTATTTACTTTCATACGAGTTTGCTTAATGCCTACTCTGATAGTTATACGTATTTCGTTACAGCATTTTACGTGCTGTTGTTCATATTGTAATAAATAAATATTTCACTTTCTACTAGTTCCAGAACCAGTGACAAATTTGGTCGTTTACAAAAAAGGACGTAGGATGTTAGGTTTAAGATGGGAGAAACCTGAAAGGACGTATGGAGATTTGGAATCCTTTACTATTAGCTATCAAAAAGAAATGGATGAAGAACGATTCAGCGTGATAGTTCCGCCAGTGCCATGTCCAGTATGGAACTATACATTCTGCTATACCATCAAACATCTTAAACCAGAAGTCAAATACGTTATGTCGGTATGTTTTAACATTTTAAAGTTAATTCTACGACAGCATACTCACAATGTATTAAATGTAAAATATTATTAGAGTGGTGTGATGAAATCACCAAATATATTCCCTTATATTATAATGTAACTATTACTTATAGAAAATTGTTTAATGGAAATTTTTACATCTAAATTTCAAAACAAAGTAAGTATGCAAGTAAGCATGATTACAAGCAGAGATAAACATTTATCTTTAATACAAGGAATTTATTGTTCTCTTCGTATGTCCTTAGTACTCCTATATTTACTAATTACAAATATGTTTGAATTAATACTTTTATTACACGTCAACACAGGTTACCAAAACACCATATCACAAACTGAAAAATATAACATTTCTAATACAAATTTTCCTATTTTTTATTCCCGAAACAGTCTAAGTGAACGCATTTTCGTAATACTGATTCTTTGCTCTCATATTACAACGCTCCCTTGCGTATGTTTTGAAAACGTTTATATGGCCACTCTTAAGCCCCCCAAGTTTGTTGACAGAATTAGTAATCAGAATCTTAGAAGTACCAAGAATTTTAAATTAAATGAACATATTTCCATTATGTTATTCAACGTTTCAAATGTCAAATATATCTGGCAATATATTTAATTTCTCGTAGGGATATCTTCAGTGTAGCTCAAATTTCTTGGTTTATGGCCGAGTTTCTCATTCAGCTACATTTTTCCGGTATTATGTATGATTTGTCCTCATCGTTGAAGCGCTATTGACACAATTATACTTTCTCTGTGTAGACGTTTGAAATGAGACCCATAGGGCAGCACAGGAAAATATATCACTCAACTTTTAATTATTGTTATTTAGAATTATTACTTACATAACGTTCCCATTTGTTTCTTTTCAATATGTATGTCCAATTATTGTAATTTTAGTTCGGTGGTCTGCTTATAATGTTTTAGGGGGTGGGGTGAAATCTTGTCCATTCTGTCCTGCCTCCAAATTTATCATTTGTGTTTAAATCTTGTAACGCAATCCGAATTTCACTTATAGAACTTCTAAAGCACAGTGGCTCGCATTTATGTGATGCTGTGGATGTATCGCACGCCATATGTTCAGATATGTGTTACTGTTCGCAATTGCTAACATATTTTGCTGCTGTAATTTGTACAGTGTTAATACGTTTCTCCAGTGGCCTGTGAAGTTTATAAGCTATGTTCTTAACATGATTTTTTGTATTATTATTCTTCGGGACTTTGTAATGCTTTTGTAAAATATACACTAATAATTTTAACATTTCTTCCAAAATTCGTTTGAAAAAAAATTCTTCATACATGATAATTCCTGCAGAAAGTGTTTCAAATTGAGCACAGCCATAGGTAAACGCTTGTAATTTGCAACTTAACCTTGAACAACATTTAAAGGGAGCAAGGAAACTAATTGGGTTTGCTCTTCTAACAAATATTACAGAATAGCAGGTAACCCGTAAAGAAGTTACAATTCAAAATCGCAAATAATAAACAAATTATAGCAGCTTTCCGAATATTAAGTACGTTGGAGTATATAGGAGAACTATACTTCAAAATGCTTATTACGAGCAACCACCTTTTTTAGTCATCCCTCCTTCTCGCTCTGTAAACTGTATTTATCAGCGACAAAATCGATGCATGAGACTTTTTCGCGAGCCTAATTCTAACTCTGATTTGATAGCACTCAAATGATGGGAAAGAGCAAGAATTTAAAAGCGACATCGTAGTAATGAAATGTTGACTCGTCTTCATTTACTTGATCCTTGTAACAGTAATAAATTTGATGTAATTTGTAATGCTGCACAGATTTTTACTGCTTTTACCGCTGTTCTTGGATATGATAATCAGATGTATGCGAATTCATATCTATGAGTCAAAATATAAACTACATACATGCGCTTTGCGAAGCGCTACATGCACTTATTACTTGTGATTTTAAATATTCAAAATGATCCATAAATGCCGGATATTGTGTGATGAGTAATTCGATATGATAAATGATTTGAACAGACGTTGAAAAATGAAACGAAGCAAGATCATTTTGAGAATATTATTGCTCAATTGGAAGAAATGTACTGTCAATTTTCTTAAAGATATTGAAAATAATATTAATAAGCATATCTTTATTCACATAAGATATTCAAGTAGGCATACCTTTATTGACAGGTGCGAGCAAGGAATAACGAAGTTCCAGAAGATGGGGAGATAAATACTGTAACCGCTGCCACCAGAGAAGAAGGTAAATAGCAAGCATTAAAAAGTAAATCCATTAATTTAACATTCTTTAATTAGTAGTAGCAGTGTCTGCTGTATTTTCTGATACGGGATGTAAAGAAGAGTGTATACACAGATCGACATTAAAAATGTCAACACAAAGAAAGAGACATCGCACTACTGCAAAATGTGCAGAATATGTAGAGCATGGAAAGATAAACAACTTATTAGCACGACAGATTTGTAACGCATTACAGGTGTCGGGAATGCCACCCAGAAACAGCAATCGTAGATAGGTCAGAGAGTCACACTGCAGTGCTAGACAACTGTTAGTGTGACACGAGTGTGTGCATAAGGTAGAAAGATACCTCATTGTCGATTGCCCCAGCTGTGCCAGGAAGTTCTTTCTACTTTGATCCCGGAAGAATTGTGGGATATCGCGAGTGCGGTTTAGCCTTCCACGGACAACTTGTGTGTATGTCTCTGGCAGTTCGAACAAACATATTACGAACACTGGTGTATGAACTGATGGATGTTACACAGCGTCTAATGTCCCCACGTCTTTTGAGAGAGCGGAGCATATTTGCACGTGCCCATTGAACCCGCTTTCGCTGACCTCACAGCATGGGTATGAGCGATTACGATGTTTTGCGAACGTCGTGCATGTGAGCCGAATAGCAGTACATCCTATTTTTAGTTTAACCCTACTTCTGTCTGCAGTTTATGATGACCAGATACGTATCTGGCGCTACCGTGACACTAGGCTGGGCGACCCTTGAATTTGGCGTCGTCCGGTATTTGTTATGCAGTGGGGTGCCATTGGATCCCGTGTTCGTTTGTATCCCCTATGCATTGATGGACATGTGATCAGCCAATGGTACATGTTATAACCTGTTATGGTCCCTCTAATGCAGGTCTGGTCGGGAATCAGATTTCAGCAAGATAACGGTCACCTGTATGTGGAACGTGATGTACTAGTTCCCTGGCTGAGCACAATGTTCCCTTACTTCATTGTCCGGTGTGTTTACTTGATCTCTCGCCGAACGAACAGGTCTGGTCAAAGTTTGCACAACACCTCCAGCAATCTACCACGGCTACACTTGAGATGGGGCTTCGTGTTGAAGACACATGGCTTGCCATACACAAGGAGGACACTCAAGGGATCATCTTCTCTCTGCCTGGCCGTGTTTCAACCGTTCTGAAGGTGGGTACAGAGGTTACTGACCTTCGGTAGTTCTGTTCCTCTCCTGCCACTTTGTTAGGCATCGCACAGATCGGTAAGTTTAATCACTTAAACTTGTACCTTACGGTAACTATCTGCCAACTTTTGTGTTCCTGTCTTCTCTCTTTGTTAGTGTTGGATGTTTAATGTCGTGTAGTATAGAATGTATTAGAATATAGTACTTTTAACAGTTTTACAAAGTAATGCACAGAATCAAAGTAAATACACTCCATAACCTTAAATTTGTAAGTGTTAAATTTAAAAGGAATAATCTTACTAACGTCTAGTTTCATCAGCTACTTCTCTATTATATATAACTGCATAATGTATTAGTTCTCAGTGAGAAATATAGACTAAGAAATTTTATAGACGTTCCAACAGTTATGATGTCTGGGTAAGTATAGATTGCTTTTAAGATGAATGATGCAAATATTGAAATAAACTATTCGTCAGGAAATATTCAATTACTTAAATTTTTATGCATGAATACAGAATGAAGAGAGGAAAAGGAAAGTTGCAAACAGTAATTATTTTAACTTTTCTTCATTAACCCAGCCAAAATCTTTCGAAAAACCTATTAAATGATAGGTACATATACTATATGTCATCAAACTGAAATGCTGTGTCATCCCATAAGTAATGTTGTATGTACGATGGCCGCTACAATGACGCCATCTGACGAGCGAATAGTAAAGTAGACAGTAAATGCAACAACTAAGACAACAACTTAATTTTGCAGCAGTGTGTAGAAGGGAAACGGTCTACTCCATGTTTTCGAAGTGTGGTTTGGATTTGAACATGGCAGTGTCGGAGTATCACAAACGTCATGTCATGTAGTATGAATTTCACCTGGGACATCCAGCCAGCGCAGCAGCACGAAACATCCATGCCGTATAAGGTCAGGGTGCTTTGAATGTGCGAAAGTGCCAGGGGTTTCGATCTAAAGACACCAGCCTCATTGATAGGCAACGAGAAGGGAGACTTATGCAGCTGGACAACGATACTCTGCAAACAGCGGTGGAGGAATATCGAATGTAAATCCTTAGCGCATCAACAGAAGCAGCATCGAGTTGACACCAGCAGTTCCCTGCTCAACCATCACAGACGTGAGCCATTTACGCATAGAATGGTGACAGGGGATGAAAAGCGCGCCTTCTACCATATCATTACAACCAAACGGCAGTGGGTACCCAAATGGAGGAACTGTACCAAAACAGGATATCAACACTTGCAAAGTGATGTTGAGTGTTTGGTTGGATATCCGTGGGACAATCCATTTTGAGATCTTGACACGTAACAAGACCATGAATGTAAAAGTCTACCGTCAGTAGCTTTAACGCCTACAAACTGCATTGTTGGAGAAACGTCGTGCTTTGGTTAACGTATTGATGCGCTCACAACAGTGACAACACGCGCTCAGACAGGGCAAGTAGGACCTACGCTAAGATCGAGGAATGTGGCTGGAAGAAACTCCCTCACCCGGCGTTTTCACCAGATCTTGCACCACCAGATTACCTTTCGCAGTTTGCGAAGCCACGTTTGCGGGATAACACTGCAAAATGAGGGTGACGTGCGTTGAACCGTGACCCATTTCTTCGTTTTCAATACCGGTGACTTCTTTCAGTGGAGGGTTCAGCAACAGGTGGCAGAGTATTGTCGAGTCCGATGTAGACTATTTTTCTGAGTAACGGTAGTGTTCCAGGTAAGTTATCGTTCTTTTCCTCACGGTACAAAAATATATTACTTATGATAGAAGCATATATACCAACAATTTAATTATTACTCCAGCATAATTTATAGTTTCAAGGACCACTTTGTTTCCGAAGCAAATTCTATAATAACCTTTGTTACAAATCAGAGTCAGTTAGAAACATGGTAATGTAGAGCACTAACTAATTAAAAAACTCAATTGCTTACGCAACTATCAAGTTAATCGCCGCAGTAACAAACGTACGCCTTAGTAATCTCTCCTGGGCAAGATCAAGCCAGTTTTCATCACGCCAGTGTTCTAATATTGTCCCCCAAAGATATATCGATCTTCCCAACAGTATATTTTCCTCCGGATTACGAGCTATAATGGAACAAAGAGTCGTCATTTTTCTCCCATCCGAGCTACATATCCTGCCTATCTTAATCGTCGCGGTTTGATTATTATTACATCGGGTGAGTCCTACAGTACGTACAGTTCTTAATTATGCAGTTTCCTCAATTCTTTGTTTATCTGGTCTCGTTTCCATCTGTATATTTTTCTCAAAACCGTATTTTCCAAAACGCATAATCTACCATTATCGCAATCCAAATTTCGCAACCGTAAAGTATTACCGGCAGAATAACCGTTAGTCATTATTAGAAAATATTTTAACTTAAATCGTGGACATTTTTCATACTGTACACAACAAAAAGGTTAAGAATTGCAAACAATAAATTAATTAAAATGTATAATGAGCTAAGCGACAAACAAATTAATTCTGGTTTTAATATAGTTCATATGAAAACCCGCATATCACATGATGAAAAATCGATCATTTTAATTTAATTTCATAAGCTTTCAGAATATAGAGCCTGTCACAAATGACAAGATGCCTTGCAGATGTAGTTGACTATGCCTTCATCTTATGCAATTGTATTCAGTTTGTTAGTCGCGACTACATGTTTGTTTCATTTCTACACACTTACCATGTCTTCTTGAACATCAGTTTAGTAAAATGGATTTTTCCTTTTAATCGTGTCGGAATATGATATTGTAATGTAATTTACAACGTTATTTTCGCTGCAAGCGTAAAATAGGTGAACCTTGATAGCTTGGGCACAGATCGTATTATTCTTGCTTCTATAAAATTGAGTTCCATTCCAACAGAATATTCGCTTTAAAGTGTTCACAGTGTTTCATCTTATGAAGCATAAGCGACCGGATCTGGATGTTAACTGCACTTCATAGAAGACTTCGGTATCTTTCTCTTTCAGACAGCTAGGAAAATGTAGTATAAAGTTTAGTCAAAATATGTATAAATTTATTAATATTCTTGCAGTCATAAAGATGAAAACGTAGCCACTCGTTAAGAATTAAAATCTTGATAAGCTTTTTTCCAGTGATTCCTGGGAGAATCGCGTTAAATTCCACATGGTACTTATTGCAACATTACAATTTGCTACTATTTTTTCCCTCCAAAACATGAAAGATTATTATATTTTTAATACGTTTTATCTATACCCTTGAATTTGGAGTTTAGAAATGACAACCGGTAAATTGAATCAGAAAATTCGTAATGCATTTTCACAACATAAATAACGAAAAGAGTACATATCAACCATTTAGCCAAAAAGTAGAGTATACAAAATTAGGAGCCTATAAAGAGCCATGAACAGCACTTGTTTTCGAATATTTATTTCTAAATGAAACAATAACATTTACAGGTAGAACAATTGCCGGGATGAATAGTCACCCTATGATAAGCTAATGTAGTCGTGGAAACAAAGCATCAAAGTGCAACATTCAACTCATTGTTGATCATATGAACCCTATTATAACAGGAAAATATTATAGTCCAAGGTTCAAACATGAAACTACTGCCTAAATCAGCATTTAAGCCCACTTAGTCTATCCGAAGCTTCAAATAAAAAGTGTGCAGGGTATACACTTCAAATATATTTGATTATGAGACTTCGAACACTGAATTCCAAACATTTTGTACCGAGACTTGTCACCTGTTCTGCGTGTAATATGCAAAATGGAAAGTTGACAATGCCAGAAATAAGATGCAAGCTTGAATTTTATCACCGCAAAGAAACAAAAATTTATAAATAAAGAATGAAAAAGTATATCTCAAAACTTCAACTGAAAAATTTACTCTTGATAAGGATTTTAATAAATATTATCAATATCGATATTTATCTACAGCACAATGTGCAAAAGACGACAACTATTTATCCTAACTACGTTATTTACGTTGATTAGCAGAACTGTTGAGACATCAAGAATTTATCGGAAGAAGAGCTAAGTAACTTTCTGTCCTGCTGAATGCTAACTTTCGCAATTTGACGCATAGAATGATATTTGTAAAGCACAAATTATAAATGTTATTTATGTGTTTACAGATAAGGGAGTTCTATTGGCCAAGTTCAAAACAATATTCCATTTCAGTAGGCTTAATCGTGATTATGAACAAATTTTAAAGTGAAAACGTTCAGTAAGTATCGCACAATCTTAACTAAGTCAACGTACAATCGCAGTCAGTAATCACCAATATTTGCCAAGTATAATAAAACTAAAAAAATGTGAATCGAAATTGCTTTCTGCACTGTCATATACGAGCACAGATTATACTCTGAACAATTGAGTTTATCAGAATAACAAAAAAGGAACTTAGAATTACATAATATTCAGTTATTGATAGTACTAGACCGAGTTCAATGTTTGCAGAAAGGATGCAATCTCAGACAGCATCTATTGAGTGAGTCCTGTAGCCTGTGACTTTCATCAAAAGAATGTCAGTCATCTGGGCCTAGAATACTTATAAGAAATGCTCGAATGCTTAAAGAAATATAACAAACTCGTTAGTGGTAAAATCTTGGTGCTATTTTGATTAGATGTTTTCCAAGTCATTACATGACTGAAACGTAAAATATCACTATTTCCTAACATCAGAAAGGTTTACACTGGATTTTTAACTCTAAGGTTCGGCTACATGCTATATTGTACATCACGTAATACATTATAATCTGATTAACACAAAACATTATAACGTTTCGACATTTTTCATTTTTATGACTTTTGTACGTATAAGTTCAGATTAATAACTAAGATAATATATTAGGTTAATTCTAATTGCTACTTCTACTAAAATGTTTCCAAATACGAACTGAATTTTTAAGTACATGTATTGCGCAAAATAATGGAAGCACTTCTCAAAAGTGGGACATATTTTAAAAATAGTGCTTTGTAATAATTAGCTCTGCGTAAATCAGCCGTCTTTTTAGTTTGTTGTAAGTACGATGCAGTGTGCAATAATATTAGACGATCACGTAAATGCGGCTGTGGATGTTGTGCAATGCAGCTCTGGACGTTGTGCACGTTTGGTGAGTGGCCAGTATGCCCCAATTGTCGGAGTTTCAAAGAGGTCTAATTGAGGGTGCCCGTCTAGCTGAAGCATATGTAAGCAAAACAGCGACATTATGCGGTGTAACGTAAGGCACGGTCTCGAAGGTCATGACCCTAACAATACACGATAAAATATGGTCAGCAAAGCACAACAGTGGTTGAAGACGAAGCGGTAGGATAGGGAACGCAGGGCCTTCTAGCAGACTGTGACCTCGCTGAAGAAAACTATGGTCCAGAAATTGACTATAGAATTTAATCTGCAATTAAACACCCTAGCGTCACCCAAGACAGTGATGTAAGTACTGCATAAAATGCATATCAATGGGCGTGATGATATTCCCAAGCCCCTACTTAATAACAATAATGTCCAGAGGCGATGTCCATGGTGCAGTGCCCACAAAAACTGGACGTTGGATGAATAGCAACGTGTCGTGTGGTCGGATGAGTCACTCTTTACCCTCTTCCACAACACTGGACCCGTGTTTGTCTGGCAAACATCCTATCAAACAAACGATGTGGACTCTCTTGCCACAATTGTCAATCATTTTAGCGGTTCTATTATTGTCTGGGGCGCCATGTCGTGGTATTCGCCAGCCTTCTTGTCACATTACACGGCTCGGTCACAGCATCAATGTATAGAGAATTCTTCGGTAACCAGGATCACTCATTGGTGCAAACTTTATTTCCTGACGGGAATGACAAAGTCAGTTCAACATCTTCCCTGATTCGGGCAGTCCTCAGACTTGAGTATCATCGAGTGGCTGTGGCCTGTTTCGGAAACCAGAGTTCATCGACTATTGCCACCTCTTTTGTCTCTATCTGAGCTGGAGGCTCTGCTCCATGAAGAATGGCTTCAACTTCTACTCCTCACTATTCAGGACTTGTATCTGTCTATTCCATCGAACATTCAAGCTCTATTGCGTGCTAAAGGTGAACCAACACTGCCCACATAGCAAAATGACGTCCCAGGGACATCTGACGGATCTCCTGGCATTATATCGGGACGTCCTGTTTAAGTCCCGTTTACATCCATGGGACGTATAGTTATAATTAAACCTTCGTATAACTATACGAAGGCATATCCTTCGTATAGTTATAATTAATCAAATAATAATAATAGTAAGGTCGATTTAATTTATAGAAATTCCAGGTAGGTAATCCCGCACGGCTCTCCGGGGGACATCCCTACGGGATGAACTGTTTGTATTGCCCACAGAGTTATCCCACGGACGTCCTTAGGACATCGCTACGGGAGCTATGACGTTAATGGGATCTAAATGAGACGTCCCAGGGATGTACTCTGCTATGTGGGTGTATGTATTAAAATGTTCCGAATTCCACAAGTTTTTCCATTATTTTGTCCAATAGCTGTAGATCTTTTTAAAATAATGCTTTCTCATCGTATTGAATTCGTCACTATATTTTTAAAACTCTCAAACATTTTTACCATCTATTATCCCTCTATAAAAAAATTAAAAATAATCAGTTCTAACATAACTCAACCGAACATCTTTGAATAATATGCATAAATACATGTTTCCTTGCGTAACATAGTAAATATATTACCCAAATAGTGTTTCATACAATGCGTTCCGCATAGCGTGGACAAATACATAATGAGCTATAGAAAAGGCTTGTAAATGTAGTTACCGCTAAGAAACAATACTAAAATAATCCTTTATTTTTTATTAATTTTTATTTAAATTTGAATTATATTTACACTGGTTAATTCTAAATCATACTCCTGAACCTGCTTTGCACTTTAATCCTACCAAACAACATAGTATATATATATATAGTGACCAATAAGAGTGAGGGGAAATTAGCCTCAACAATTCCAAACGTAACGTATTGTTGAAAATGATACCTGTAGGTTCAACAATAGTCACCACCAGTGTGGTAATTGAAGGAGGAAAGGATGGAAATTCCCAGGCACCTCTTACACACTTCCCCGGAACCTCATTGCCTTTGTGTTTTCAAGGCGGAACTTGTTATTAGCTTCCTGAACGAGAGACAATCACTCCGAAAATAAAATAAAATTGAAATAACCACAATATTCAAATTACTGAAATAGAGTATGAACTCAGAAGGCAGTACATTTTTTTTTATCGCAGAGCCTTATCAGTATCATCGGGTGGTAACGTGTGCAACATTTTTGAACAGGCTAGACTTACTTTCCAATGTATTAGATTTCGTTGTTCATTACGCTGGAAATTAATGTATTATGATCAATGGCTATTAGACAATTTGAAGTCATAAAGAGATAAAGATAGAGATCGTAGGATGGCATTGTTAGATATTCAACAAATCAGGTAAGTTTAAAAGAGCAAGTAATAGTTCTTCCATTAATGGACGTAATTCATGTCGAAGTTGTACAAAGAAAATATTCTAACAAACAATAAATTATTTATGTTGAAGATTTCATGTCTAAAAACGAGATTTGTGTAAACTTTCTTTCTGTATAAGTTATAATCATGGTCAACTGATGCTATGAAAAATACGGTGGTCAGTAGAATGTGTATTTATGGATTATTTTAAACCTGGACCACAGAAATAAGATTTTGCACGAAGGAAATCGGAAGAGTAGTGGAGCATTGCTTTAAATGGAGTTTTGTACATGTTCAGACAAACATTTCTCAGTTTTTTTGCCGGAAGACTCCACTGGGCTTTCCGATTATAAGGGGGCTGATCTTCTTACAGTGTCAATGCAAAAGCAATGCGCGCTTGCACTCCTTCAGACTTGTATCAGGCATGCTGGTCCGGTTTCATTATTTCCATTCCACTGTTTTATAATTAAATCTTCTGCTTCTTTGCATTACCTACTGTTTTACTGATGAGGAAAGATAGGGAGAGAGAGAGAAAAATAGCTTATGCAATGTGTTCCATAACTTATGCTCCATTTTTCTTTTCAATTTTGGGATAGAATTAATGCATGCTTTTCTCTGTGATTTTGCGAGCACGTGAGAGAAGAGAGGGTGGGTAAATATGTAAAACTGAATAAGGTTAATTACAGATATATTGGACAAACGTTTCATTCTCTCTCAAAAACAGCGAAAGCGATTTTCTCCTTATCGGCAATTATAGTGGCTTTCCCCCTTTTTTGTTTTAATGCAGCCTTAATATTGTTTTTTCGTAAGCAGAAAATCACTGAACGTTTTCGCTACTGTATACAACGTACCATTGACCCAATATTTTTCTAATTTACCGTGTAGAAATTTTACATATCTCACTTTCTCTCATGTGCAAGCAAAATTACAGCGAAAAACATTGATTCTTCCCGCATTTGAAAAGGAAAGGGAACAGGAGTTATGGAACGCACTGCATGTAAGGAGAGAGGGAGAGAGAGAGAGAGAGAATTTAGAAAAAATAAGAGAAATATAATGAAACTATCGCTTTTTCATGTTTCTTTCTGTCTTCCTTTTTTCCTTCCTCTCCATTCACCTTCTTTGCGTGAAACTCTTCCATTGTTCAATGGGTAAACTTGGCGAGAAAAAGATGTTCCAAACCGGATCGGATAAAAACTTGAAGTGCTTCAGGTTTTCTTTCGACTTAATGCCTGTCAGACTTATCGGAAGGTTGTCAGAAAGTGTGCAAGCAGCCTTATGCTTCCTGAATTACAAGACCAACAATTAAATTGTTGGTGACGACGACCTGCAGAAATTCATCAATTAGAGGTATTGTGTTTTTTCATGGCAGGAAACAAACGGGATTCACTCTTACGAATTTACATATGACTAGTGCTAGGATGTACTGAGTATTAAAAAATTGCATAGCATATTATTCATTAACGTCAAAAGTCTTTCCTTAATTTAACAAAACATCGATTCGATCTTCAAAGCATTTTTCACAAAACAGAATGAAACTTTGTTGATAATTTCAGAAATGCCAAGAGATTTGTTCTATCACGTAATGTTTAGGCGAAAAAAATATTTAAATTTCATTTCTTTACTAGATTCATTACTTTTAAGTATTTCTACGATAAGCTAAATCCCAATAATTATTTAGCAAAGTAGTTGATCTTAAACTACTTTTTAATGCTGATTTCAAACGTGACCTTAGATTATTCTATGACATGAGCTAATGAATAGTGGGAAGTGTAATTTTTGAAAATGCATAGAATTAACATTATTTCATTTCACGTTTCATTTTTGTATGTGGTGAATAAACAAAGTCAATAATGCCAAACAAACGGACGAAATATACTACTTTATGAATGAATAAAACCAGTACAATAGGCTTGTCCACAGATTTTCACAAGTGTGTCAAAGAAATGTCTAATAAGGAGGATATGATCTCCGAACATACACTTTGTGATATTAAAAACTAATTAGTAGTATATTTTTATAATAAAATTTAAGTTCTAATATCACAACTTTAAATACACTTGTTTCATCTTTACACTTTCTTTGAACATGGAATACAATAATTACATTTTAGCTGGTTGTTAGATATGTACTTTATCTTTGTTGATGTCACCCAGATCTTGTTAAAAGAACTCAATGGCTCTGGAGAGACTGGCGCTTATATTGCATGTGCAACTATTTAAAATATCTTAACATGTTTTCTACCATTTTTGTGGCGAGTACCTTTTGTGTTTTCTGGAAAGATTTGAACAACATATCTTAGTTACATACATTCCTATTTGTCAATTGGGTTTACGAATTTTGAAATCCTTAAATTTTCATAACTTTTCGGATTTGAGGATTTGCAAAAAATGTAGCTTATGGACGTAGTAACACCAAAATGCTCAACAAGTCAGGGAAAAAGAACTGAACTTCAAATTTGTTTTAATCAAGCCCCCTTTTTAAAATATATTTAAAACTGACACACGAAT
>JAGDQP010003243.1:30915-60481 GCA_022664845.1 Lepisma saccharinum
TTAATCAAGCCCCCTTTTTAAAATATATTTAAAACTGACACACGAATCAGAGCAACAATGGTATTTTGGAGACCTGCCTAGATAATATTTAAGAATATCTGACAAATTAATTAATTTATAGTTCAAAGATATTTGCTATTGAAGAGAAATGCAAAGGTCTGGGCTATGTAATCTTACTTTACAGGCCTTCAAGTATTTTGACTAACAGAACAAGCTTCAAACTCGGATTCAAGTCAATTCAAAGATGTTAATAATTATTAATAGCTTTTGAAAAATTCAATATTGTTCTATATTTATTCGGTATTTAAAAAAATTGAAAACAGGAAGTATGAACGGGGAGCCATAAGTCATTACTTTAGAAGAACGTATATATAATGATTGGCTTATTCGTACTTTGCATAACATTTCGTTATATATATTTTCTACAAGTTATATTTAGAACTATCAATATTCTGAATAATAAAGTGAGTTCGAAAAAAGTTACATGATGATACAATAACGTTTGTCATTCGTGTTTTTGATGTTGATGTTGTGAAGTATGTTTTGTGGGTTCATATTGCTGAATTTGTGATTTCATAATTAAAATGAATATGACAATAAACCACGAATTGTAGTAAAAGATCTCAAGCAATCTCTGATTCAATGCTTGCAGTAAAAAACATAAAAACATACACTAAATGTACGAAAATGGAAAATGGAGGGTATAGAACCATTATGGAACAGAGGGATTACGAAAAGTCTCAAATAATAACGAAACACAAACTCCTCAACCCCACCTCAAGGTGCTTCAATTTCCACACTGGTCACCACCGCAATCAAGGGCTAATAGCTTTGTGTGGGAGAGTCTTGTCACCTAAATATAAATGTCACTTCATAACGAATTACTACATTTGTAGCTAATAAGTATATGTTTTTTTATTAATTCTATATCCAAAGAATTGCCTATGTACTCAACAAATGCTGACAAGGCGTGAATGCACAATAATATAAAAACAGATATGCTGGTCGGATGAAGATTGCGGTTACTGCATTCAAACTCTTACAAACCTCTGTTCTATGTTATTTGTGTTCACACATTTTCAACATTGTGTTTTGTGTCTATCTTATCATGAATCATTCTAAGGAGTGTCTTCTGGCAACGGGATGAATAAATTCAAGACACATTGTGGTAAAGTTACTTAGTACACAAAACAATTGTCTGGCCAGTGATGTTTCCTTACCCTTAAGGATTGTTGTCGTATTGTAAGTGCATCAAAATGATTCAAACCAAGCTGAATAATAATTTTGCAAATTACATATAATTTTGCATTATCAAGTACAAAATAGACGGAATTAAGTGTAGGTTTAGTAATTATCAGTTGTATATTCATGCAGTCCAATTTAAAGTACAGTTGCATTGATTGTTTAACCTACAAGCAGGAGTTCTCGACCCACGATATCACGTGCATTTCACCACACAACGAGTAAAGGAAATGATACTGTACCAAACAAAGAACATGCTTATTTCAGAACTAAGTCATGAGATAATGGTCATGGGTTATAAGGGAATCAAGGTGTGTCGTATAATACTTAATTCTAATCGTAGGTTAGAAACCTATGAAGACAGGTATCCTTCTCCTTACAAAATAACAAGGACACGCATATATCATGTCACGCCGCATTCTGAACGTTGTCAAATCACACAGAACCCATTGATATTTTTTAATTTTTTTTCCGCTTGACGTAACTGTAAATCGACACATGGTACGAATCCCAAAACGTTTGCTGAAAAGTAGAAATTGCCATACTTCTTGATCGACTGAAGAATGTCAACCCATTGTTGTCAACATATTGAGGACAGTGATGGTATTTTTCAGAAGATGTGTTGATATATGATTTGAATTTATCAAGTTCTGTTAGTACGGCAAGTCCATGCTTTTGCAATGTAGTGTAATATATCTTGGCGCGTATAGAACCTTACAAATTATTACGTTAATTATGATATACATAGCCATAAAAAAAAATATAATTTAGGGCAATTCTGTTCGTTGTTGAAGATAACACCTCTTGCCCTGACGAGATAACATCTCAGCACTTCATGGTATTCTCATTTTCCCAGAGCACTATGTGGTGGTGGCGCCACCTAACAAGGTACATGGTACTCTCCTATAACTTCAGAAATTTTAGTATGTTTACTCAAAGCAGAGTATCATATTCTTTGTTATTGGAACAGATACATCATTGACACTGTTTATTAACATACATCAGGAAATGTGTTGAGCAATGTAACTATTAAACATGCATATATTATCTTTCTAGCACCAACAATACCACTGAATCTTCATCTCATTTCAAAAGATTCAACATCGTTGAAAATAAAATGGGATTATCCGGACCTGCCCAATGGAAAAATACGTTCCTATCTTCTAAACTTAGAAGAAATAGATTCTTATAATGCATCATACTGCTGCGACTATTTTCCAATTACAGAACATCTAGTACAGGACGAGTTGCCTTCGTATGAGTACATGGTAAGTTATTTTCACTTCTTAGTATTGCAAATAACTCGAGCATCAATGGAAAAGGAGTTACATTTTCTTGACTATGCAATATTTTCAATGATACGTATAAATTATAAAATTGCGTAAATATATATTTTTCGCATATCAAGAATAAAAAATGACACGAAGAAACAGACAAGTATTATCGAATGATCAAGAAAAGCTTGTCTGTTATAAAACAAATATCTTACCATAGAATGTACAATATTTTTAGAAACAATCGCTTAGAGAAAGACGAATAAACATATCTAAATAAGTATCAACAATCGAAAAAATGTAACTCCGAAAACTACGACTTAAGAAACATTACTTCTCAGCTGCAGCAATATTATTATTATTATTATTTACTTAGCTCCATCAAGTTGGTCCCCCATATGGTGTTAGAGGATGAGACCACATGCATTGGTTAGTGCATCGTTAGTGCACGTTAATGAACATAACACTATCGTTAGTGCTCTAATGGGAACAAAGAGAGAAGAGAAAACTGTGGGGGCGCAACTTGCCGTCCACCCATACATTTCGTTCTCACGGGATAAACCATGTAGATTAGTTAGTGCATCGTTAGTGTACGTTAGCACTAGAGACCCAATGTTAGTGCTCTAATAGGAACAGAGGAGGAGCAAAAGAATTGTTGGGGTCCAACTTGATGACAAGTTGCGCCCCCACCCCCATTAACTTCCGTAAAGCTTTCGGCGGTTAAACCATGTGGTTTCGTTAGTGAACGTTAGTGCTAGATGCCAAACGTTAGTGCTCTATTGCGGCCAGAGAGAGAAGTAAAAAACTGCGTTGGAAGTCAACTTGACGTGAAATTGGCCATTCCCATAATCCTACGTAAGGCTCTCGAGAATAAAATCATATATGTTTGTTACTACATCGTTAGTGCTCGTCAGTGTGCATGACACTAACATTAGTGTTCTATTCCTCAGCGAGAATTAGAAAACATATATGAGTGTTACCATCTTGACGTTAATTTCGTTCACTAGGGTATCATTAGTATTAGTGACCTTATGTATGAACTCTAATGCGACTCGAGAAATAAGTGAAAACTGCAGGGTAAGTCCCAAGACTTTGCTTAAATATTTCGGGGGTAATGCTATACGTGTTCCTTAAGTCATCTTTAATGCAATTGACATAACATTAGTGCCCTAAGGGTACCCAAGAGAGAAGATACAGTTTGTGGAACGGAGACACATTGACGAAAATTTGCCTTCTCCAACAGGCTTCCGTATTTTTTCACTGGAGAAATCCACGCATCTGGTAGTTCACGTTGTGCAAGCCACCTAACGTTAGAACGCGATCAGAAGTGGAATACAGTCGCGAAGCCCAATTTGAAATCTCAACTTTCCACAGTGCTCTCGCTAGTAAATAGTAATACGTCCACTAGTGTGTTGTTAGTGTAAATGTTGATAACAATACAGTAATGGTTGCCGAGATAACAGAACTAGACTGGGATTAAGACTTAGTTTAAATTGGTTTATCTATTACTCGGTATTTTCCTCCAATTGAATCTACTGCATTTGTTATTTCAATGTTGGTGTCGCAAGGCTGCGTTTTCGCTGTAATTTGACCTAAAGTTTTTGGAGACATCTAGGAAAGAGATGAAATAAGAAGTATGTATTCTTTAGTTCACTTTAAATGGTTTCCAGTGCAAGACTTGTACAATCGTAAGTTTTGAATTAATGTGTTTGTGATATTCTATAACAAAAGTTTCAGTTTACACCTTTTATACGATAAAGAGCACTTTTAAATTGATTATGTTTGACCATAAATATCTACTTCTTAACTCATAAATACGTGAATGACCTTTCCATCAAATATTAAAATAAACGGCTTCTCTTTGAATTTACAAACCTTAGCATGATATTTTACAGCATTTAGTATCTTCAATGCATACAAATTGTTCCTTATTATATTGTCATTTCGATATGCATTTGTACTATTTAATAAAACCAATCGAGATTCAGTATGCCGGACTTCAAGTTGGCGGCCGTGAAGAACATACCGTAGAACAGGTAGCGCCTTCCACCTAGTACCCATTACTATGTATTTGCTTTCCATTTCCTTCAGCATTTTTCAAATATAACGGTATTTTTACACATTTTCTTCACTCTTCAGAAACAAGAATCTATTATATCACCAATATATCCCAAAGTAATTGCTCTCAGGTTCCCAAATTTGCATGTGCATATATTTTGGCATTCTAAAGATGGTGGAAGAAAGAAGTTTAGAAGTCCTTTCTAACCCCATCGTATATTTTCTTTTAATTTGAAGATCCTAGGCATGATTAGTTATCTATATCATATAACTGAATGATGAAAAAATGCATTTATAGAAGCAGAAGGTACAAGTATATTTTCATTTCAATGTAAAAAGGTGAAAATGGTTTAGTGTACTCTTAATATTTATTAGTTTAGAGCATTTATTTCAATAACATCTTTTCGAAAAATTGTAAATATCTAAGTTGAAGGTGGTTAATCATGATTATAACTGAAAGATGAAAAATATGGTATCTGCATTTATAGAAGCAGAAGATACAAGTGTCTTTTTATTTAAATGTAATAAGGTTAAAATTGTTTAGTGTAATCTTAATATTTATTAGTTTAAGGTATTACATTTCAATAACAAAATGTTTAAATGTTCGTAATTATCTAAATTGAAATTGTAAATGCTGTACAATATCATGCTAAGGTTTGTAAATTCAAAGAGAAAACATTGGTTAGCTCATTTGATATATTTGAAGGAAATATTTGAAGGAAAGGTCATTCACGTATTTATGAGTTAAGAAGTAGATATTTATGGTCAAACAAAATCAATTTAAAAGTGCTTTTTATCTTATAAAAGGTGTAAACTGAAACTTTTGTTATAGAATATCACAAACACTTGATTCAAAACTTACGATTGTACAAGTCTTGCACAGGAAACCATTTAAAGTGAACTAAAAAATACATACTTCTTACTTCATCTCTATCATAGATGTCTCCTCAAACTTTAGGTCAAATTACAGCGAAAACTCAGCCTTGCGACACCAACATTGAAATAACAAATGCAGTAGATTCCATTGGAGGAAAATACCGAGTGATTTCAAATTGGGCTTCGCGACTGTTTTCCACTTCTGTTCACGCTCTAACATTAGGTCGCTTGCACAACGTGAACTACCGGATGCGTGGCTTTCTTTAGTGAAAAAATACGGAAGCCTATAGGAGAAAGCAAATTTTTGTCAATGTGTTTCCGCTCCACAAACTGTATCTTCTCTCTTGGGTACCCTTACGGCACTAATGTTATGTCAATTGCGTTAACGATGACCTAACGAACACATATAGCATTAACCCCGAAATATTTAAGCAAAGTATTGGGACTTACCCTGCAGTTTTCACATGTTTCTCGAGTCATATTAGAGCACGAACATAAGGTCACTAGAACTAATGGTACCCTAACGAACATGTATGATTTTATCGAAAAAGGCTTTATGGAAAGGTTTGCGGGAGAGGCAAGTTGGCGTCAAGTTGGCTGATTCCACAATATTTCTACCTCCTTCTCTGTTCCCCTTTGAGCACTAACATCGAGTCGCTAGCACTAACGTACATTAACGAACACACATGTTTTACCCGCGAAACCTTCACGGAATATTATTGGGCGGGGGCACAATAAATACCAAGCTGGTAACCTCCAAACTTCAATTGTCTTTCTTAATATTGAAGCAATAACATTAGTCTATTGTACACTAATGTGTATAAACGAATATATGAAATTTTATACACGAGAGCCTTACGGTTGGTTTTGGGGAGGCCAGATTGACGTCACGTTGACTCCCTATATAATTTTCAAACTTCCCTCTCGTTTTCGCATTCGGGCACTAACGTTGGGTCACCAGAACTAACGTTCACTAACGATACACTAACGAACACATAATGGTCTAACCTGTGAATGCTTAGGAAAGTTTATAGGTGGTTGTTTTTCACTTCTATCTTCGTTTCCATTGGGGAACTAACATTAGTGTAATGTACACTATGGTGCACTAACGATGCACTAATTATGCACAAGTGATCACGTAGATTCAGATTCGCATAATCTAAAATCGATTTCTGGGTGAGTCTAACTTAACGTCAGGCTGGTTTCACCCACTTTGTTGAATTCCATCATTAGAATGGAGCACTAATTTTAGTGTGTTGTGCACTAGCGTGAACTAACGACGCACTAATGTATATATATATTTCAATTCGGAAGAGCCTTACTGGGACTATCGGATTGGCCGATTTGATGTCAAGTTAACCGCCTACGCAATTTTTACTTCTGTCCCGGGTTGCATTAGAGCACTAACGTTGGTTAGCTATCACTAATATGCACTAACGATGCAGTAACAAACCCACATTTTTTAACCCGCGAAAGTTTTATGAGGAGCCAAATTGACTTCACGTTGGGCACCCCACAGTTATTCTGTTCTCTATTTGTTAAAATTAAGCACTAAAGTTAGTTTCGTGTGCACTAACGAGTACTAACAATGCACTAACGCACATATATAGTTTAACCGCCGAAACCTTTACGGAAGGTTTTGGGGACAAATTGATGTCAGGTTGGCAGCCACCACAATTTTTGTATACTCTCATTGTCCCATTGGTGCACTAACGTTAGGGTCATGTGTACTAGCATGCAGTAGCTATGCACTAGCCACCTCGTACATCTAAGTAAGCATGGGTCTAAAATTTCTGTATGGGCGAGTTAAAATTGATGGCAAGTCGGTCCCGTCAATATATGTTTCCTAATTCTCGCTTAGAAATGGAGCACTAATGTTAGTGTCATGCGCACTGACGAGCACTAACAATGCACTAACGACGTAGTAACAAACATATATGGTTTTATTCGCGAAAGCCTTACCGTGGATTATGGGAATGGCCTGCCGGCCAGGTCGCCTAGCGGTCTGCGGCGGTAGGCCATCGGCTCGAAGGTCCTGGGTTCGAGTCCCGGCAGAGTCATGGTTGTGGATTTTAACAGCTAAAGGGCGAATCGTGACGGGCCGCAGTCCAAAGTTACTAGACTGGCCCATATAAAAATAAAGATTATGGGAATGGCCAATTTCACGTCAAGTTGACTTCCAACGCAGTTCTTTTACTTCCCTCTCTGGCCGCATTGGAGCACTAACGTTGGGTATTGGGAGCATTAACGTGCACTAACGATGCACTAACAAACTCACATAGTTTAACCGCCGAAAGATTTACGGAAGCTGACGTCAAATTGGTCCCTCCAACAATTCTTTTGCTCCTCCTCTGTTCCTATTAGAGTACTAACATTGGGTCTCTAGCACTAACGTCCACTAACATCTCCACATGGTTTAACCCGCGAGAGATTAAAGAAAGGGTATGGGGGCCAACTTGACGTCAAGTGCCCCCCACAGTTTTTCTCTTCTCTTTTGTTCCCATTGGAGCACTAACGTTAGTGTTATGTGCACTAATATGCACTAACGATACACTAACCAATGCATGTAGTCTCATCCTCTAAATCAATATGTGGGGGGGGCAACTTGGCGGAGCTTATTTACATCTATGACAATTCTATATTTTACATACGTTTTCCATTCAAAACAGGACTACTTATGAATGTTGTTGGAGAGTAAGAATTGACTGCATTTTTATATAAATTTAGAAATTACGTAAGGTTAATTTTAGGCTTAAGTGTGGTATTACTTTATTAAAAATGTACGGAATTCTTTGGATAATCATGATATTGAAAGTTGATATTTGATAAGACGTTACACATCTTAGGAAATATAGAAAAGACAAATGGGAGTTCGAATAGGTGTCTGTTCAAGAAATATTGTAAATTCAGTGTTGCCATTAAGATTTAACTAGCTACAAATATATCTTGTGGGACGAATGAAGATATATGATCTTAAGTGAACCTCCAATTGATTCCTATATGTCTCCAATTGAAAGAAAGCTAGCAGCATTAACGATAAGGTTTGTGATGTATAAAAGATAGAAACAACACTAATCGAATCCGGATCTCCTAGTTGGTAGTTGGTATTCTATCCGTTACCCTACCACTGTGCGACCAATTTTCTGTGTATATAGGACGTTCGGCTCGCCTCGACACTCTCCCAGCTTCTCATGGTTAGTTACGAGGCCGAGGTACTTCACTGCAGACGGAGTTCTTTTAATTTTATAAATCCTCTGCAATCGTAGACAGCAAAAGAGAATACTCAACCGACAGTTCAAGGTTCAAGCACGGTATAGACTCCTGTTAATTTTTCTTTGTTCATTTCAAAATTTAACACACGCAACTTTATTTGTTTAAATGGTAATGTATCTGTTTTCTTGCACTACGCGGTAAGCTTTTTTTATTATCGTTGCCACCTTAAATGTTAGCTAAACATATATAAATAACTTAATTACGAAGTTAAACTTTTTGTTTCTGAAATAAGAACCTATACTTCTCAACGTTAAATCATGTGCCGTAACCTGTATATATTTTATAGAAAACATACTTTTCGATAATATAGTATTATTCACAAGTCCGGGACTTATTTACGCCATTGAAATTCGTAATCATCTGTTGTAACTTGCACCAGGCAATGCGAGAAAAATTGATCTTTTCACAATCATTGCACATACACCCTCTTTAATACTGAAGGAAAACCCTTGACGGAAATAAGGGATATAATTGTTTTAAAATCGTTTATTCTGTTTGCGTTTTCCATAAAGGTGATATTTTTCTAACGTCTTAAATTAGTTTATCTGTCCGCCTTCTTAAAACAGAACTTACACTGTTTGTTTGTTTGCTCCGATAGCTCTTTTCAATGAGCCCTCTCGGCTTGAACTCAAAACCACCCGATGGAAATCAAGTGTGTTAATAAATCGTCCAACGAGGAGCCTTGAACGTAACATAAAATGGGAAAACAAAATGAAATAAATATTTTCCCAATCTCTGCCAATCCATAATTAATTAACTGAATAAATTTAACGAAAATAATTATTTTATATTAAATACTGGGAAATTGTAACATTTTAGTTACTTTCTTTTTGTCCTTATTAACCTTGTTAAAAATACGCGTTTACTTTATTTAACAAACTAAGCGTTTACATTTAATTGAAAGACTATTTTCAAAATATTATAGGTTTCTTTCTGGCTAGAACTAATATGAATCAACTAGTCTATCAAATAATAAATATACCGTCCTTTGGGTATATATTTGTGTATATTTAAACATGGTGTACTTTAATCTACATAATTCCATTATGAAGACACAGAATATTTCATATTACGAAATGGGGTTGGCAATTTTCACAGCGACACACATCTCTAACTAATTTTAAATTCACACATTTTTTTTTATTTCAGTTTACTGGATTGAATCCAGCTTCCAGGTATACTATCAGTGTGTCAGCGAAGACAATAACGATGGGACCTACAGCTCAACTAGTAACAATAACAAAGCCTCCTGTCCCTGTGCTGCAAACAGCACCTAAGGTTAAACGTCATACAGATTCGAATACACAGTACGAAGTGAGGTTTACTCCTATACAAACATACCATGAACTTTTGAGGTAAGTATTTTTATAGCACTTTGTTTAAACTTCAAAAGAGATATTAAACTTACTTTTATCATCCAACTTTTCTAAAGAACTCTAAGATCTGACGAAAAACAAAATAACTTTAAAATAAATACTGATGATGGTGTTCTTCCTAGTTTTGCCGCATAGGTTCCGAAGTAAGATGAATGGATTATGTGTGTGTGTGTTTTTTTTTTGTGCACTCTTCCATCGGATTAATATAATGTCCTACGCACGAGATCTGCAGTTTAAATGGGCTCCGAATCACGTGTCCCACCAAGCCCAGTACTACACATACGTATTTTCACCGTTGATTTTAGGTTCATTTCGTTGATTAACCGTTATCGGATGAACAAATTCCGTTGATTTTTAAACAGTTTTTCAACAAAGACTTCATTGCGTTAATAACACCTTAATACAATATTAATTTCAGCTATAGTATAGATTGTGTTTAATGTGTTTCTTACAAGTGTCATGTCAAATAATATTATTAAAAACTAATTGAATGAAACAATCTAATTTTTATGTCCTCATGTGTACGTTGAAAACAGATTGAATTTTTAAGGATATTTCAACGAAGATAGAATTTCGTTGATAGTGCGTTAATATGAGTGTTTCAACTTTCTTTTATAATGTGTTATACATTTCGCATCAGACGTGCATATCTAATATAATTGCTTAATCATTATACCTAAAAACATATACAATTAAATTTTCTTCATTTTTCGTGTTCTTATTTGCATGTTGAAACATTGAATTTTAAACTATATTTCAAGGAACATTTAATTTCGTTAATAGGGCCTTAATGTGAAGTGTTTTCAACTATGACATAGATTTCCCTTTATATGCGTTTTTCTAAGGCTACATATTACACTTATTGAGAAATACAAATTTAATAGTGCAGAAATAGTCAAAGTATTAAGGAAAATGCGTATAACAAAGAAAGAAGCAAAGTATTCTTTATTCTCATTCTTACATGATGGTGAAACGTGCGTATACAAGACGTAGCAACTGCATTCTAGACTGCATGTTAATAGATACAGTAAAATTGTAGTGGAACAGTTAGGAGAGGGAGATTTCAAACAGTTGTTACAGAGAACGATTTCGATTCCTTTGCTCGTGAACAAGAAGTGATACATAATAAAGAATCAGTAGCACAAAGTGTAAATCCGGCAGATCTGCTTGTCAATTTGTATAACTCAAAGACAAATCAGTGTGATTTGGAACTAAAAGAAAAGTTGAATGTGTTTACCGTGAGTGGGATAAATGTGGATTTAATTAGTGGAAATTGAACGACAGAGAAAGAATACCGATCTGGTTGACGAAGAGGGAACCCATTGATGAAGGAACCAAGTCTTTCTAAAGAGGAAGAGGACAACCAAGGTTTGGAAGGCCCGTATAATTTTTACTCGATTAACAAAAAATACTGACTTAGGTCTGTGTTTTTTCTTCTCTTCCATATTCGAAATCAACCAAGTCAGGAAAAAGAGAAAGTCGTAAATCAGACTTAAAGTGAATGAAAATAATCTTTGGCATAATGTGGCAAATCAAAAGATGGTTTCCTGTAAGTGGTAAATTTTATAAGGTGTCTCTTGTGAGTAGTTACGCGGAATTAAATGTGGGTCATCGGATACAAAAGAGTCAAGGAAACAATCTAAGAATGAGGTGGGTGCTACTTTTGATGATGGAGGTAGCATCAGTGTTTTTGCTTGGTGAGGAGTCCCCCCAAACTATTTGTGCATTTATTTAAGTAAAAATGTTTTCAATTTAAAAATTGGGACTTAATCGTAAAAGTCGCATTGAAATAAAATGCAAAATATTATACCAACATTTATACAAAAAGGGATTCCCATAGTATGTATTCACGAATTCAGTAAAAATGATATACTTATAAGTAACTATAATTACATAAAAGACTATAATATGATACAAGAGACTGAGGTTGCTTTTCCGTTCCCAGTGACATATCTTGGAAGGAAATTGTCAAACAAATGGATGGAAGACACTATATCATTAATGTAGCTGAATTGACTATCTTTAATTCTTATACGTACAGAAGAAATATTTTTCTGGGCTCGCGAAAACGATTTCAACCGTTTGCACATTAATCTCCAGGTTTATGGTAAAGGACCGGACATAATAGAAGGCAACTTTAACGAAATGTACGAAAGAAATGCGTCGACAGCAAAGTCAAATTATAGTGCAACTTTCAAATCGATTGTTGATATGCTTAAATTATATGAGGCGTAGTCATTTCTATATCCTAATACACCATTATTTAGTTACGTATGTAATCAGAGTCACAGTAAATTTGATTGCATTTATATTACTCCGTCACTAAAGGCTATGATAAGTATGATGGAAACTAGTAAATTGGTTGACAACAATATTTATACATATCGATAGAAAGGAAAATATCTACATCTAGAAACAAATCTTGGGTGTTGTTCCAATGAAGATTTTTTGTCTAACGAGAATTGTCAATACGAATCCTCAGAATTGATTAAGGGAACTGACACGTATAATAACTGTATATGTACTTCGTTACCGCGATGGGAAACACACCTGTGGTAAGGATTGAAAACTTTTACAAGTCAATATAATGCCTCTAATAATGAAATCATACAAAACTATCAACAGATACTGAACGAACATAATAATAGAGCAATGAATGACAAAAAGTGGGTTGCTCAAAATTAAACTCACACAGGCAAAGATAAATCTTTTGGTGAAAAAAATATAGAATTACGAAACGTAATCCCCTGGCTCTGTGTGTATAAATCAGACCCTCTATTCATAATATATTAAAACATCTAGAAAATAAGAGGACACATTTATAAATGTATTTAAAGATGAAAGTGGAAATATATACCAGGGTCCAAATATTTATGAGGGTATTCGAAAGCAATATAATGCAGAATTTAAGCTGAAAACCACAAATAAGGGTGGTATATTAGAACAATTAGGTATGGAAGAATGGCTGACAAATTTCTATAAGAATTACGAAATGTTAACATCTCTTTTCTCTAATCAGGAATTAGAAAAAGCTATTGAATATCTAAATACTAATTCAAAGTTCGGAACAGATGGTATTAGTAGCTTCCGGATAATCCAAAACAAATAATTTATTACCAGTTTATAACTCAATGTGAAATTAACCAATATATAATGGGGATTCTTTACAACTATCGGTATTTTTGTTTTAATGAACTCTCAGACATCCTCTGTGGAGTCGTGTCGGTTAGTACATCTGCAGAATTTTGACAAGAACATATTGATGAAAATGATAGCTAATAGATTAAAACAAGTGTTACCCTCCATCGTCCCTCAATTTCAAAGTGGTGTCGCAGGATCTGTTTCCATATATGTTCCACTAATTAACATTGGGGATCTTATTAAGTCGGCTCAGAGGGTGATACTTATAAATTTCTTCTGTATAAGTCAAATTTACCACAGCTCATGACAACCTGAACAATCCTTCCAATTTGAAGTGATGGAGTTAATAAAGTTTCCCCGTTCTTTCATAAATTTAATTAAATGAATATACGACCACAGATACATCAAACTATCAGTTAATTACTCGATTAGCACGAGAACTAAACAAATAAAGGCGTCATGCAAGGATGTCCAAGGGTCTCTTTGTGCTACACAATCGCGATAGCATATTATAAAGCATTATCACTTATTCAATTCAATAACAATATATTACGGTGCTTCATATATGCAGACGACGTAAATGATGAAAAATTGTTGCGTATCTAAGAGCTAATAAATAAATCTAAAAAATTAGCAGGCATAATAACTAATAATTCCAAAAATGAGACCATGCATCTTCATTTTCAATTATGTAGGGATGTTAAAACATTTTGAATATTAAAGAATCGATGAAAATCCTGAGTCTATGGTGGAATGGTGATTTGCGGTCTACTAGTGAACTGAACACGCGTACCCTGATCCAACGCATCGTTATAGATGCTAAACTGTATCAAAATTGTCTATCATTCTTGCTAGGTAGGGTAGGGGAAAAGTACCGTATTTCGTCCCTGCGCCTAATTTCGTCCCCCGGGTTATTTACGTTGATAAGTTCTGCAGTCTGGTGGCATCTAACTGAAACTTCAGTAAAGGAGGAAGTTGTGAGCTAGACGTGTCGGTGCGTGAAGTCGTTTTGTTTTGTGGTGATTATTCTGTTGTTTAATAATTGTTAGAAGCAAGAACATTTTGTTTTCCTGGTTGTAACAACACTCATAGCACCAAATGTAAGTTAACGCACCACAATTTTCTGTCTACAAATAGTTTAGAATGTCTATTTTAAGATTGGAAAGTTGTAATTGTTTGAAGCACGAATACTATGCGCACTGGTCGCCATATTGGAGAATTGGTGAGTTCCTAATTTCGACCCCTCAGGTATACCCAATTTTCATCCCCGGGACGAAATTTCGACCAAACGCTTCTCTCTCGTCTCGGTTTAGATGTTAAAATCATGGAGTCTGATGATTAGTTTCCCATCTAATTTCAAATGCCCAAACATAAAAGATGGGATCTCAACGCAATGATTTATGCAGTAAATGTCGTAAGAAAGAAGAAAATGGGTTATAAATTTGCAGCTAAAACCTTTCAAGTGCCTAGAGCTACATTAAAGGATTACATGAAATCTTCCCTATCCTCTGAAGAAATGGTAAAGAAAAGTATTGGGAGACCACCAGTGTTGACAGCAGAACTGGAAGAAATGCTGGTGGGTTACTGTTTGGAAATGGTAAGAAACTGGCTTACTACTGGCGATCTTTCAAAATGGCCTATCAGTTAGCTATGAAAAATAATTTGTATCATCCGTTTTTGTCACAAACACAAAAAGCTGGAAAAAATGGAAGACACTATTCCCACAACGGCATCCATCTCTAAGCATGAGGAAGCCTGAGAATCTTTCGATCGCATTAATCCAGGGTTTTACAAGAGAAGCCGTGCTACAGTTTTTCTGCATTCTGAAAACTGAACTCCAGAAAATTAACTCCGATGTTACAAGGATTTTCAATGTGGAGGAAACCGGTATTTTAGTTGTCCAACATAAAACTACGAAAGTGATTGCGACAAAAACCAAGAAACAAGTGCAAAAGCTTGCTTCAGCTGAACGTGGAACAACTGCGACATTAGTCACGAGTACGTCACCGGCTGGACAATATATTCCACCCATGCTTATTTTTCCTCAGAAAAAATGGCAGGAGGAACTTCTAGTTTAGATTGGAGGATGTTCAAAATCTGGTTGGAACAATGCACCTCTTTTTGCTAAATGGCTAGAACATTCCATAAGCATCGTGAAGCCAGCAAAGAGAAACCAGTTGTGTTAATATTAGATGGCCATTTTTCACACACAAGGAGCATGTATGTCATCAATAGAGCTCGAGATGTTGGGATTTCCATCGTTTGCCTTCCACTACATGCAACAAATATACTGCAACCTTTGGACATTTCTTTGTGTGTCCACTCAAAACGTTTTCTGCGTCTGCAATTGAAAACTGGCTTGCAAATCGTCCTAAGCGTATCGTGAGGAAACTTCAAGTTGCATCTCTTTTCGGAGAAGCCTACAGTCGTGCAGCTACACTGCAAAATGCCTTTAGTGGATTTTCAAAAACATGTATTGCTCCATTTAAACCAGACTTTTTAGTGATGTCGATTTTCTGGCTCAACAGTCACAGGACGTTCATAATATCCCGCATGAACAAGAAAGATTGCATGAGGAACTTTCTTCCGCGCGTGCCTTAAACGACGTGGAACCTCAAGTGAACCTCTATGTCAGTACTGAAGAACCTATCAACGAAGTCTCCACATCGACTAGGCCTATCGTGAGCCCAAAAGATCTTCGAGAAATTCCGGTAATCACAGTCCCTATTGGCGACAAAAGAAATCAAGCATTCCTTGTCACAGGACCACCTCACATGAAAAACGTCCAGAAGGCGGATGAGAAGAAAAATATTTCTAGCTGTGTATCTTCTGTTATAAGTAAACCTTTAGAAAGAGGCACGAAAAGAAGACTTCTTCTGGAAAGTTCTGCAGAAAGTAGCCGTAAAACATCTAGGCCTACTGAATCAAGCACCTCACGTTTTGCATTGAGTCTCAGCCGGAATCCTCTAGACCTAGGAAACGACCAAAGACCGTTTCTGTGAAGAACAAGAAGCCGAAAAGACGACTAAATGTTCCGTCATCAGGTGTGGAAAAAGAAGAAGACGAAGATATCTCATATGTATCCACCGACAATGAAGACAGCGAGGACGAGGATGTTGACTGTAACATTTGTGGGAAGTCCTTCTCCGCAGACAAGAAAGGGAAAAGTGGATACGGTGTACAAGGTGCTTTCAATTGTGTCACGAATTGTGTTCTTCTTCCCCTCCTAGTAAATTATTTATGTGTGATGTATGTCTAGGCTAAATTCTTAAAAAGAATCCTCAATGTAGTTCAGTGAAGCATAATATTTCGTTCCCTGAGTATTTCTTATGTAGTCCTTTTTTTTTTGTAAGTAACGTTGCAAGCAGCAAGCTATTACAAAGTGGCCATTATTTTCAAAGAAACTCCTAGGCCTAATTGGCATTTTTATACACATTATATTTTATTATCCGAGTATTTCTTCTGTTTTTGCGGGGTTTTTTCGTTTTTTTTTGTAGTGCCTTTATAAATAAGGCAATTTGTACACTTAAAAATGGAACTCACACATTCTTTTCTCTCAAAATACTGGGGGACGAAATTAGGAACACTTTTTTGAAAATTCAAAAATCGTACTATTTATTTTATTTTTCAGCAGTTTTTTTTAAATCATTATTATCTTTTCAAACCCCAATATGGTATGTCTTAGCTAAGTGTTCAAACCACAATAGTACGTACGTTATTTCTAAGTGTCTAAACCTACTATTGTTCCAACAGGAGTAAAAAACCAAATGGAGGACGAAATTTGGGTACTTCCCCCGCGCTTTGTTAATATTTTCATTCTTAAACACATATATTACCATTGTCAAATATTACCGACGAATCAAGCATTCTGGCCCCAAGTACATAAATATATAGGGTATTTTGTGTGGCATAAAACATTAATTCGTACTCTCCGTAACATTTTGTATAGACCAATTTCACAGCGACGTGTCAATTTGAATATATATATATATATGGACAGGCACAGTCACTGATAACTCATCGTCTTTTAAATGTTTTATACTCAGAACATTTTCTATGATTTAATGATGATCACGATGCGAGGGATAAATAATACATTGCCGATTGATTTGAATTCTGTAGGGGGCCCATTGAAATGTTTGTCTCTACCTCTATTGAATTTGCTTACGCGGTAGCTCATAAAATGCCCTTTGAAGATTACACCGTTAAATGACTATACACATATTATATGAAGTTAAAATCTACTGAAAATCCTGCTAGTATCACGCGTCATGATGATGAGTGGCCAGGGATATGTGAAACCTGACGACTTAACCGCGTAATTCACTTATACATTTTGAAATATTTAAACAAGTATATAATCTGGATACCACTGGAAATAATATAAAAATTTCAGATATAACTTTATCGGAGAAATTTAGAAAATGTGGCTAGATATTTATACCACAATATGATTACAAGCCCTAAGAAAGAGTCCATCTGGGAAAAAATCAAGGCGGTATATTCTCGCGAAGCACGATGCCATAGAGGTGATTTAGAAGTGGATCCTTTTTTTATTGTCGAGCTTCCTTTCGTTACTTCCCGCCGGCTCGACACAAGTTTTAAATATGGGTTACAGCTATGACTCTCATTATGTTGAAAAACGAAAAAGATATTTATTTATGATACACAATAGTATATCAATTATATTCTATATTCATACTGGTAATCCCCAAGATTATACAAAACAGCTTGATAAAGATTTTCATATTTTTTATGGAACTTGAGTTTAAAATTTTGTTGGTCCAATGTTGGACTTATTTTGTGTGATATTTATTGATGATTTTGTATCTAATAGTTGAATAAATAAATTTAAAAAATATAAAATTTGATCCATGGATGAGTGATCAACGTGTCGAGATACCAACGACGAGTGCAGAATGGACCAGCTTCGAATCGCACATCAGTGGTTGGATATTTAACTGTTGGAAAAGTAACACCGTATATCATGATGAAAGGAACGGTTAAAATGAAACTAAATGTGTGTATACCAGTAGACAGCATGTATGCTCTCTTTTATCCAACTGAAACCGTTTCTTCTCAACTAATAATCGACGTCGAATAAACAATTGAACAGGCGGACATTTCGGTACAATTACAACGTTAAGAAAATGTTTCGGCACTAACGTCTAATCCACGTATTTTCAACGTTTGTGTGCTACTGACGAGGGAACATTCCCAACCGATCAGTCGATATTAACATGACACATTCTTATTGTCTTTATTCGAACGTACATATACCGAAAATAACATAAAAAAAAACACGATCTGCCATATTTGTATGTAATATTTTTTTGAAGTTGTGAAACTGGACATATTTGCAGTAAGTAAAATGTCGCAGTACAGCATTGTAGTTCACAAATAGTCAAATAAATGAAACATCATAGTATACAAATATAGATTGGTTGGATAGTACTACATTTTGGTGTATATCATCAACGTGTCCGCCATTTTGAAACCGCCATATTGGAAAGACGAGCTACCTCTTTCGGTATTAGAGTTATCTTCACTGATAATTTGCCGCTATATACTTAAGTCCTGTAATATATTAAACATTTAACCAACGTTTGTAAATTCAAGAATTTTTACTTTTTCTAATTGTATATAATAGTTTATAATTTAGATAAATTTCCGGTCGAGTACAGCAATAAAGCTGGCTATTTAGCAACACTGTTTACAGCCAATAGTTTAGTTAGCAGTAGAAGGAAAGCTATCACCATCAATCTTGTAGCCGCTAACTAACCAATTAGTTACTATGGAATTCTGGTACGGTACACACCAGAAATTCGCTCTGTAAGCTTACTACAAGAACAAAAGTTAAGCGGCAGCGCACCGTGCATTCCGTAAACATTTTAAATTTTTCCCGTTATTATCCGGTGACTTCTTCTCATGAAATTAAAACATGGATGGAAAACTGTGAGAAAACAGGTTCTATATTAAAGACACGAATTGATTGAGTGAAAGCTGTGCGTACGGCAGACATTGTTGTCAGAGTAGATCTTACCTTCCAGAGAAGACCAACTGGTTCAGAAAGTCGCTAGGCGGTGTCACGTGGCACTTACTGTCGGAGACTAAAAAGGATTTTACACAAATATTACCACTACCATCCATATAAGATTCAGACGGTGCACACACTAAATGATGCTGACTATGTGTACCGGCTAGCTTTCTATGAATAGCTCTTAAACATTGTGAATAAGAATCCAGATCTTGTCAACATTTTGTTTAATGAATGATGAAGCTCAATTACATTTTCAGGCTTGGTCAATAAGCAAAGCTTTGGTTATTGATCGAGTCGAATTATTCAAAGAGTCCATGAATATCCGCTTTGCCTTGACAAGTTAACTGTGCGACTTACCATATCATCGTTTGGAATTATATAACCTTACTTCTTAGAGAACGACGACGGAATTAGCTTGTTGCCATGCGAATGAGGGCAATTAAAGACACAAGTATGGTAGTTCATGCTGCACTTCAATGATTTCTATGAATGTTGTGAGAACGTTAAATACTAATTAAGTCATCTAGAATAACATTGCTATACCCTTACCCTCAAGCTCACTCTATCTGTAAGCATGTCGTTTCTTCCTTTGGGATCACTTAAAAGCAGGTGTCTTTCAACAGTCATCCCTACGCAACATTCAAAACCTTAAATAATGCATCAGAAAAGCAGTGCTCTAAATCCTGTAGGTATTCTGCGAAATGTGAAGAATAATGTATGGAAAAGACAAAGAATGTCTCAACAGAAATAGAGGTCATTCTTATTGTTTACGTTTTATGTTCAATGTGTAAAACTTCCTTTTCGTATTTTAAATCACTAATAGAGAAGGTGCATATATTTTATCTGACTACGATTAATGATTATATTTATTACCTCTACATATTCCTTACTGTTAATATATTTTCAGTCATTACCTGGTGTTGGTTGTACCAGATACAATATATGAAGATATTCCGATTACACAAATATGCCCTCCGGAACTTACAGAAGAAATAAATACTCTAATAAATGGAACGTTTTATATTGCACGCATTTTAAATAAGGTATGTATTGTTGAGGTAGTTTCATTTTGCCTCCTGCAGCCACTTCATTCGTATAAGGCTTATTTTGTGTTTTACCTGTCTTTTAAAGAACAGAGTAGATTTGTTTATATTGCACTCTGCATTAATTTTCTTTTCATTTGTGACAGTATAGTGGATTGAAACTTCAGTAGCTAAAACTAGTTTCACCTTTTAATTGCTTTTCCCTATTTTCGTATGTCATTTCGGAAAGAATGAGTTGTGTTTCAACAATAAATGTGATAGACGATCATTGGTTGAAAGAAAGCGCGAATTTTATGGATCCATCTGATGTGGCGTCCTATACGTTGCAGTTTTATTACAGATAATAACGCTTAACTGATATAATTAATTAGTTTAGTATAATAATATTTATTTTTGATAAATGTTTTAATTAAAATTCCCTGAGTTCAAGATATAGTTCTTTCCCGAATTTTTAACATCATTTCAGATGATCTCGGAAATGCTCGGGATTTAATTGGCGAGGTAGTTTCATATATTTTTATTATTGGCAATAGTGAGAGAGAAGCTCTTCTTCGAGCTTCGATGTCTCATACTTGAAATAATGTCCCTTCTTATGACGTTAAAAGAGGAAATTTTTATGAAAGTCATTTCAGTACTTAAACACGTTGTATCATCCCAGAGTTTTGCCCAGTACCCAACCAAGAACTTCACAGTCGAAAACGTTTCCATTCCATTCTGACAGTTACGCTGAGGATGGTAGCTTTAGCTGATATCTTGTCTAATGTATATAAGTGTTCGTCAATGTGATTTTAAGAAACCTTCGCCCCACACACCAAAACTTTATATGATTTGGAAAGAGCTGACTCATTGTATTTTTAAGTGTGATGTCGGATTTTTATTTTCATATATAGATGGGTGAAAATCAGTTGATTTCGGTATGGACCTAGTATTTGAATTGTGATTTATAGTTATTTGTGACTTATAGTTAGTTTATCCAGTAATCATTTCCCGAGATATCCATTTGTCAAAGAGGAAATCTTGCCGTCTTCTGAATCTCGTGGAAAGGTTGTCGACTTTGAGTCTTGTGTTTACGAAGGAATAGAATTAACTATATTTGTAAAGTTTGTTGGTGTCAAATCATGTCTAAAATGACATTATATTAATAAGATTATTTTTGTATATTCTTTTGTCTGTTTAGTTAATTACATCCCGAGTATTGTTTCATTTGCCTTCCTCCTAATATTGTCAGGTGACCTTTTTTGATATTCAATTACAATTGTCATTATAAAAACGTTATAATATTGTTGTATATATTCCACCTGTATGATAATATACATCTAATCTAAGTTTGCTGAAGTCAGACATAATATCCAGAACCATAGAGTGAAGAAGATTTTGGAACACCAAAGTAAGTTCGTCATAAGAGAAAGGGTCAGAGATGCCACGAAGAGATTGTGATTCACATAAAAACATTTATTAGATATTTGCTTGAAACTAACTAATAACGTGAAAACTGAAACTTGGGATATAATTGATCGACTAACAAACTTAAAAGAAGAATGGATGCGTGAAAGTGCGAACAAGAAACAGGTGCAGAGATTCCATAAAATATATGAGATGAAAAGTGATGAAATTGATGAGACCAAGAATACTGTAAACAAATTAACAAATGAAACAATTGAGGAGTCACTGCTGAGGAAATAACTCAATTTTACAATCACATTACATTACTTTCCTATCACAAAATTCATAACAGGAACAGAAACAGCGAAACAGAATCTACTATTGCAGTATAAATTAGGAATGAAGTTAGCTATGTGCATAAAAGTTTCAAGAAACATAAACCTAATTTGAAAAGAAAATAAAACTTTATGAGACTAGAGGAAATATGCAGATATTCTAGTTTCATCTGCAAACAAATATTAAGGACAAATTAATGACAGAAATGAACAAACATAAGGAAAAGTCGAGGAATTATTAACAGATTCGGATTGCATTGTCTTTAGGGGAGAGCCTACAACAAAACTATTAAAACATACCAATTGCATTACTCAGAAAGTTACGAAAGAAGTGAAACAGAAAATCAGTTCTAAACCTACTATATCTCCAAGAATATATATACTTGAAAAGATTCAAAAGAAGGACGTGCCTTTGAAACCAATATTCACCTCAAAAGGTTCTTCGACCTTCAATTTAGCGAAGTACTTTACAATGCATCTGAAGTCATATGTGCAGGCGCTGACCCAGGGCCAAGTTTTGGGAGGAGCGATTTGTTGGAAAGTAGGAAGGATTGAGTATATATATATATATATATATATATATATATATATAATAACCTAACCTAATCCACTGAAGCTTAGTAAACAATAAAAAAGAATGAACAGAAGGTAATTTGATTGGCTCTGGGGAATAAAAGACGAAAGAATTAAAACAATGCGTATCTACATACTCGAGGAATGTTTTATAGCTTCATCTGCTTCTAGTTGCATCGTTTCGAAAATGTATAAGATGATCGTACCGATGGTTGACCAAATAAGGAAAACTTCAAGTGTAAACGAGAACTGACGTTTATATAATAATGTAAAAATAATTATTTGGTCTACGAAACAAAGCCTGAGACAGTGCAGAAAAAGTCAAAGAACTCACATTTGTTTCAATTGACAAGTCAAAACTTTATTGCTGAGGGTGAAGTTACACCAGTAGCTGACCAGTTGTAACTAGCCAATTGTGAACGAAGATTGTTCAAGTGTAAATCATTAATTCCATTTACTATAGATTATTCCTTGAACAACGAAGGGATAAAATAATTAATTACTTCACTGTACCGTGGCTTCGAATACATATGCACATACACAGTGTATATCATGTATTAGTTGTAGCTCAGTCCTTTTATTGTGCGCTCTGCTCTCTTTGCAGATTCACTTTACACATTTAAGTGATTTTGGGGGTGACATTTCGTTTTCTGACTGCACAGTGTTTGGGGACTACACTATTAAACCTTACGGAAGTATAAAACGTATTTTGTTTACTACTGTATCGAGTATAAATATTATTACCACTTCTTTCCCTTATTGGTCAACCACTGGCGACTTGTCCATTACAGGTACATACATACTACACTGATACTTACTTTCCGGCAATCAGGCTAGATAGATAAGAAACATTTATGCGTTCTAAGGTACAATATTTAATTTTAATTATAAGCATTCATTTGTAGGCGCTCTGAATACAGTACAACAAATACTATACACGTGGGAAATTAGGACGAATTTGTTAACTGTCTACTGAACGCACTGTGATTATCATTTATTTGTGGTCAATCTCGAGGATCAACCAATCGCAATTCTTAAAAATAGAACAGCATATATGAGAAATTACACATTCAGGAATACCAATGCTTTAACGTTTCGTTTGTTAAGGACAAATTAAATCGTAGAATTAAATGTTGATGCAATGGAAAATACCTAAGGGACGCTTAAATATTTATGTAAGCGTTAACTAACGCGCCCTTAACCAAAATTTAAGGAAGGTCGGTGAAACCGGCGATAAGACACAGAAGAAACATGGGTCGGTAGGACCACCATGGGACCCCCTAGGGTGTATCGGAGAAAAATTCAGGATTTGATATTTCTGATTATAGCACTGACCCCAGACCATATAGGCAGCTGAATCTTCGGAATCGTAATGTACGCTTTAATGCCTATCAAACGATGTACACACGTAAAAATCGGTGAATGGGTTCAAACGTTATGACTTTTTAGCCGAATCACAGAATTTTCACAAATGATATAAAATAGCCTCTGTCATTCTGTTTCTCTTTTTCTTTTAGCACAAAATGGTTGACACCAGGGGTGTTTGGGGGTCAATTGCGGTCCTCCTAGAGAGAAATTGATGTTTATCTTTAAATAGGAGTTACGTATTTTTAGATACGAAGTCTGTTATGGTCCAAAATCTACATTTTTTATGAAAACTATGCCTTTCTTTTAATAGGCAGCCTTACAAAATAAGTGATGTCAGTACGAAAATCCCTTTGAGGGAAAGAGTAGAGTGACGCAAGCATTCTACTCACTTAGAAGTGATATTCATTTTGCAAGTGACTTTGTTCGTGGCACTATAGCAGAAGGGAGGATACTAAGTCTCTTAGTGTTATTAATTTTATTAAAAGGGATACACTTGCGTCATAGTGACACAAACAAAGTCACTCGCAAAATGGATATCACTTATTTTGTGAGTAGAATTCTTGCGTCACACTTCCCTGTACTCGAAGCGTTCCTTGTACTGAATGTATACCCAGCGTGTTTCGTGCAAGGTACACAGGTACATTATGAATTTTGAAACTGACATTTTCGTCTGGTTGACCTGAAGCATGTGCTTCACATAGGAGACACGAATGGGAATGTAATGGGAGATGGTCCTGTCTCTTCCTACTATTCCAGCATCCCGAAAATGCAATATATTACTTTAATTCTTGCATTTCACATTGAATGTGTGTGGAAGTATGCTAGACATTTTGTTGTTTATGTACAATTACTGATATACATGAAATATTTCTATAGAGAAACTGGCAGTTATATGTGTTTACAAAATATAATTTAAGCACTGATAGATATTTTGTTGTTTCATTTCAGAAATCAATCAACATGACGCCAACAACGTCAATACGTCGTATGGATTTGTTAAGCTTGTTGAGGGAGGATAAGAAGATAAGTAGTGATCTATTCCAGTGTGTGTGTAAGACTGTTCAATTGCAAAATTTTGGTGGGTCAGTGGAAAGAGATATTAGGAAAGCTTTTCAAGAGTGATTCAACCAAATAGTGGAAACTGTATGGAAGAAAATATGACAGATTTGAAGGCAACTCGGAATTTAATCACACACTGTATTTCTTCGCAAATCTGTCATATTTTCTTCCACACAGTTCCCAGTACAGTCGCTCTTGAATAACTTTCCTGATATCTATTTCCACTGACCCACCAAAATTATGCAATGGAACAGTCTGATACACATACTTAATTAAGTCTCTAATTATCTTCTTCTCCCTCAACAAGCTGAATAAAATTCACACGACGTATTGCCATTGTTCATGTCATGTTGGTTGACTTCTGAAATGAAACAACAAGACAGCTATCAGTGCTTAAATGATATTGTGTAAACACATATAACTGCTAATTTCTCTATAGGAATGTTTCATATATATCAGTAATTTATATAAACAAAAAATATATAGCCTACTTCCATACACTTTCTCAATATGAAATGCAACAATAAACGTGATGTACTGCACTTTCGGGATGCTGGAATAGTAGGAACAGACGGGACGATCTCACTTTCTATTCCCATTGGTCTCTTCAATGTGAGGCACATGCTTCTGGTCAACCGGATGAACGTGTCAGTTTCACTATACATAATGCACCTGTGTACCTTGCACGAAACATGTTGTGTACAATATAGGAGCACTTTGGAGCAAGTTCTAATTATACGACATGATCGTACGAGCACTAAACTACATTCATGAAATTATTTATCCATCTTACCTCGTTATGTTTTTTTATAAATCAACACAAATCTAGTGTATGTCATCAAATTTATTAATTTCAACGCTAGCAATAAAACTGCATGTGTTCCAGACAAATATTACAGTAATAATGTTTAATGTATTAGACAAATTATTAAAAAATTCAGTAAAAATATTCAGTTACAATCTTAAAAATCCATTCGCTAGGGTTAGAACAACATGTCTTTCAGCTTTCCACGCTCTGGTCTGTTTGCAGATCGATTTTACCAGCCGCAGATTTCCAGTCACTTTCGTGGCGTATAGTGTTGCCACATCTTCTGTGACGAACTTAGCAAGAGTTAGAACAATTAACTTGGAATTTACGCAACACAACAAATTCAAAACTAAAATATTCACAAACAATGTTAAAAAAGTATTATGTCCCACTGTGCAATGCCCGTATACTCACAGTGTTCCTTTTTTAATTCTGGTAGTACGTAAAATAACACATAAAAACAGAAATATTACTTTCAATGATGTTTTATGCATGAACTTTATTTCTGTTTAATTACAGGATGAAACAGAAAATGAGCTGATAACTCTTATTGGTACTGACGAATCCGCAGATAGTGACTGCGGAGTATTCGAAGATCCGGCATTGCAAGCTAACATGAAATATCGAATTGGAATTGCGGCTATTCTGGAATATGAAGGAGAGTATGCTGTTGGATATATAGAAAGCGAGGCATTCATTGCGTAAACTTTATACAACGTTTCTTTATTATTATTAGCATTATTTGTAAAATAAATTTGTTAATTTGATGTGTTGCATATACTTCAAGACAAAACAATTTGTGTTAACTAAAAGTGGGGAAATACATTTGGTTCTTTTTGCACAACAACGGCCAATGTCTGTGTGTAATAGCTTCTTGGCAAAGTTAGTGCCTTTTTAGTGTAATTAAAATTATATATGTGTAATACACGACACTGTATATTCATATTCTTTTATTTCATTTTACCTAAATTATTAATTGTTTTCCATGAATCCTCCTATTTCACGGATAAATGCTCTGAATCTTGTGTAAAGCCAGCTAGACGAAAGTGACAACATACCAAGACTTAGAACGTCGTGCACACGAAACACACGGTGAACTAGATGTAAACAAATGTAAGAATTCAGACCTTAAACTCAGATTTGGCAATCTCGGTTTAATTAATAAAAGTTTGTTTTTCAATTAGTTCAAAAAATATCAAATCGTTTCGGAGAGAGAAAACGATAACTCGTTGTAGTGCGGGCATAGTCTATATCGAAACAAGAGGGAGACCTCAAAATTTGCAACTGGAAAAAGTAACTGAATCCATGGACGAGAATAGAAGCATAGAGGCTTAGAAATCTTCTTGCCGTTAAGTTCTCTCACTATCATCAAGACCTAAGAAAAAAAGGAGATCGAACTACACAAATTCCATCTCTCTGTAGCCTTCAAGTAGGCTAATCGCCTTCAAGATAAAGAAGAGATTAGGGAGAAATAGAAAATTTTAACTCAATTCTTCGTTTTCTCTAGATCATCAAGACCGCACACAATTAATATAGAGATCAGCAACTAAACGCTTTATTAGAAATTCGAAGCAAATGATGCAGTTAGATGTCATTTGATATTTTCCGCTACACTATCATGATCTAAAAAATCTTAAATAGTGCATAGGTGCAGGAAAGAGATTCTAGGGAAATTGGATTTGATTTTGTGGAGATAATCACAGTTGATCTTCAATTCTTGGATCTGTAACGCTATTTCGTTGAAAGCAACTCAGTCTGTCGCCCTCCGTTTCTGAGCTAAATGTTTTGTGTAGCTGTGAGATGAAGATTGATGATATATATGATTAAGCTTCGTGCTCTATGATTTTTGGATTGTATTTATGGTTTTTGGCATCTAAGGCTGTAGCCTGGATAGGATTGAAAGGATATGAGAAAGTTTTGGCCAAGTCCTAAGTTCAACATATCATCCCGACATTTGTTTGATGTGATCGACGAAAAATGGAAAATCCTTGAAAAATCTCAGTCATGATGGTCGATCGCTTGGTTAGAACCCACGTTCTCACTAATGCTATACCAGCTTCGTGGCTGAAATAGAAGTCAAAGAGAAAATATGCAAGAGCACTATGTAGCTCCCCCTTTGCGTCAGTGATGAAATACTTTAATTGCCATAACAATCAATACTGCTAACGGAAACTGAGTGTGCAGGATCGCCCCTCTACTCCTTTGCTTTACCTCTTCTTTTGTACAACATCGGGTTCCAGGATTTCCAGCTCTTCTTCTGCTTCTTGTACGTCCTTTTCTCCTCGGGTGTAGTCTCCTTGTCCTCCTCGCTTTCTCCCGATTCGAAGTTCGGATCCGCTGCCTGTTCCTCTTTTCCCTCTGGTCTACCCTTGTTTCTGTTTTCCTCTATATTATCCTTGTTTATTTGATTTTGTCCTTCTGAATTTCTGATGCCTTCCAAATTACCTCTTATTGTCTTAAGCCCCTTGTACACGATTCAATAAACATAGAATCAAATTCTTGAACAAGAAGTTGGATGAGTGCGTACACGATCCAACTGAAATAATCAACAGGTTGTAGTCAAGTAGTGTTGATAGTGTTTGTATGGTGCTCGTACACGATTCGATAAGTTTAGCGGGAGTGTGAAATGAAAGTGAAGGAGCCAAAAGCACATGAGTCGATTTGCTCCTTCTGCGTTGAAAGCGCGCACATGCAGTGAATGTTAAACATGAATGTTATGCATCGCTTGTAATAAAATAATAACCTAACTAACGGCTGCGGTTCCGTAGTTGGTGATGCCTCGAACATCGACTTGTTATTGCTTTATTCAAAATTATTTTCTATTCTTATAACTTTTTATTTATTTCCGGTTACACGCACATCTATAAACATGTAGCGACAACTAACAATCTAAAGTGAAAATCCATATTATATTATTATTTCGTTAAATATGCACTCCAGTTGATCAAGATAGCGCCATGTGGAGGCATACCAATCGTGACACTTCGTGTTATGCATGATACGTATTTTGTCACAAGTACACAGACAAGCTCTCTAGCGAGCGAAGAGGAGTTAGTTAAAGTCAGGTTCCGTATTTTCTTATTTATTCGCGATTACTCTCACGGACTCTTCACTCTACGCCGCAAGGATATAGTTCCCACTTCACAGCAATAATTATTCACTTCTTTTAACGGCAATCTTATGTTTCCAAGTCACACAAATATATAATTCCTCCTGTAAATTTTGCAAAAAGGCTTCGGAGCTGTACCCGCTTTAACTAACCACTCTTCGCCCAATGGTAATATATCCGCGGTTATTGTAGCAAATCATGTTATTCATAACACGAAGTGATATCATTTAGTATTCCTCCACATGGCGTCATATTTGCATGTACTCGGTACATATTTATGTAAATATTTATGAAATGTGGCTATTCGTAGCTGATTTTGAGTTGCTAGCCATCGGTAGGTGACTATCAAAGTGCCTGGATGAAGTATTTGTAAGTAGTATAAAGCCAACATACGGCAAAATATGGCACAATAGCTGCCTGCGATATAACATGCATCGCAGCGAGTACCAACTTTTTCTACAAGTCCTTCCAATCACTTTCGTGTATACGAAAGAGGTCATTTAAAGAAAACTATAATAGAAATATTTGTTTTGTGTCCATTTATTATTTTTGGTGCATGAACATTATTTTGAGATTATAGAGATGTTCTCGGGATATCAGCCAGGTGA